>JAUMGZ010162725.1:0-16046 GCA_032359645.1 Pododesmus macrochisma
TATTTATGGGGGAGACTTGGCAGGTGTGAGACTGTCTTGAATATTTTTACGTGTAAATTGTCAATATTTGAACATTTTGTTGGGCTACCTGTCATTATTATGTTGATTCTACATGTTACTATCATTATTAGTTCTTGGCTCTACATGAAGTTTATTACCCCAACCAAGTATTGTTAACTATTGATACTATCCCATTCTCCTGACAAAAGTCTCAAGGGTACCTTTGTAACTATAACATGCTCTAGTACATGTGATCAATATTACTGCAAACATGAGATAATTGTAAGATAGTATATGAACAGATGCATAACAGGGCTGCATAGCATTATAGAGGTGTAGTGTATCAGGATGTTTTTGGGGAAGTGTGTATCACCAGTCATTTCACTTGTAAATCTGATATGTTTTCACATAATTAGCATATTTTCATGTGGTTTTAGTTTAACAACTTATTTTTGCATAATTTAGCATAGATATGTTTTAACACTTTGTTTGATGTATGCACAAAAAGTATATAGGAAAAATGCAATAACAACAAATTAAATAGATAATTAGTAACTCATATTTAAAATGTCAATTTATGCTCTCAAGTTGTATAACATTTATGTATATTAATTGGTCTGTCAGAATCATCATTCAATCATCCCTTGAATAATTTATTTGCACTTAAAACTAATACTTCCATATTTCTCAGACAAAATCTATTTATAAACTCCAGGAAAGCTTGCATGCTGAAGACATTTCTATCACTTATTTCTACTTTTCATTTAGAAAATATTTTTCAAAGATTTTTTAGTAACTTTGTTTGAATTCTGACACATTTGAATTTCTGAAGTGTTAAAGTTCAATTTAAAATTTTGAAATTAAAAACAAATCGAACATGCTGAGCAGCAAGTTTTTGAGCGGGTAGTGGCAATTATTTCAGTTTCAGCAACTATAATTCATTTTAGTATTACTGCCATTTGGCTCTTTATGTTAAGTGTTTTGTCTGAGAATAAAGGTTTCCCCTTTGTTGAATCCCTGTTACCATGGTTACACTCCTTTTTATATATATGTCACCAAATTGTTCATGTTATATCACATGGTTCATAAGTTTTAACAGTTTTAACATTACTGGTTATATACTAAATTTTATTTGATGATATATGTATACCAATAAGGTTATATCACTTGTGTATGATAGTAACTATGTTGATTGCAATTAAGGATTGAATTGAACTTTTTGAGATTTCAGGTTCTATAGGGCATATAAAGAGGGTTGTTTTTCCCCAAAAGATGGTGAACTTGCACTTGAATAGTAGTAGGCCTGTAACATATTTAAATATCTGCATATAGCTACATGTTTGTATATTACTTCAAGAAGTTAATATGTAAATGTTACTGTAATGTTGAATGACACAGAAATCTGTAGGTCAAACAGAATAAAAACTTCTTGTCCGTCATATAAAGATAAGTATTCCTTTTTCGACAGGCAGTAATATTCCTCCACTACTTGTGGGTGGGGCCTTGTCAGGCCATTCCGGTGTTAATAATTCTATGGCGGGAGCTAGGTCCCTCCACAATGGCAGGTTTTGTAGTTTTACTTCTTCTTGTTCCTGTACAAAGTTGGATGGGCAAACTCTTCTCCAAACTAAGGTAAAGTCTTATATTACACTTGTCAACACTGCATTATGTATTTATCATATGTATACATGTATTAATCAAGATATGAACAATTCAGTATGTGTTTTAGCAATTAACACTGCATTATAATAAATGGTCTAGATCTGAAACATCAGTTACCTTGACAACACTGCATTATGATACATTATACATGTAGTCAAGATCTGAAACATTGGTAACCTTGACAACACTGCAATATAATATATACAGTCTAGATATTTTAAAACATAAGAAGCATTGGCGACACTACAACACAATATATGGTCTATATCTGAAACACTCAACAAGTAACCTTGAACACACTGAAATATTTATGTTCTAAAATATGAGTAACCTTCACAACACTGTATTAAATATGATCTAGAATAAAAATTCATTAACTTTGACAACACTGCATTATATTTTGTCTAAATCTGAAACATCAATAACCTTGAAAACACTGCCCCATATATGATCTGAAGATGCAATAATCTTGAAAACACTGCCCAATATATGATCTGAAACTGCAATAACCTTGAAAACACTGCCCAATATATGATCTGAAACTGCAATAACTTTGACAACACTGCCCAATATATGATCTGAAACTGCAATAATCTTGAAAACACTTCCCAATAATGATCTGAAACTGCAATAATCTTGACAGCAGTGAGTTATTGATCAGCTATTACAAGAACACACTATATTATGTTTGGTCTGAAACTCTAAGAAGAAGCCCTTTTAGTATGTGATAGTTAAGTTATGATTGTTTATTACAATATATTGAATATAATATTTAATATACATGTAGTTATGATGATGTGTACATCCTATGACATACTACTGTGAGGCTGTTAATTATGAACCGTTCATTCATTACAGCTTATGAAGTTATAATTAACACTTGGCCCGTCTAGTTACTATGGCTGTCACAATAAGGCTAAAGCGTACCATGATATATTGCAATATTTGATACATATCACAATACATTGCAACAGTACAAATGTAGATGACAGGATCAATATTCATTTAAAATATCCCAAGATTCCATTATTTGCATTTTTGTTTGGCACCACGTGAATCTGAGTCTCGAGACTCTTGGCCGAATTATCGTTTTAGTAAGATATTATAATCTCAACAGCGCTTGAAATGTATGTGCTTTTAACGCTTTTCAAGCGTCAATGTGATATTTAAATGATTTATGCAAGAGTCAGAATGGTTTCCGAATTTGTCATAACGAAATCCTTTCCTCTTGACGTTATGGAACTAAATTCAACAGTTTTTACAAAGATTTTGCACATTGAGTCTCTTTTTATATTAGAAGCAAGGAAAACTAATCAATATCGCGAAAAACCGGTATATGCTCTTAGTATTGCTGTACAATATAAATATGAGTTGTATTGCAATATACCAGTATACCGTATATTGTGACAGCCCTACTAGTTACATGTGTACATGCTAACAGAATGACTTGTTACTTTGAAGTAAAATTAGAATGGTAGTAGATCTTTGTTAAACTTATAATAAAAGTGAAAACAGAATGTACAAACTTTTAATTAGTTTGTACCAGTTTATATATGTTAATATAGTCATAACAGTTTAAGAACAAATTGAATACTATTCACAAACCAGCAAGATTTACATCTTATATCAAAGTAACAAGTTGCTCTGATAACACATCTACTTTAACGAGGGGATGATAACACATCTACTATAATGAGGGTATGGTAACACATCTACTTTAACGAGGGTATTGTAACACATCTACTATAACGAGGTGATGGTCACTTTCACTATAACGAGGGTATGGTCACTTTCACTACCCTATATAACCTGCATGTCACAATATTCATGCTTTATAACATTTTACGTATGATATTTATTCCTTATATATGTTACAAGAAACATGATTAGGAATTTCTATTGTGTTTTCAAATTTTGTTTCTCAGACCAGATATATCATAAAAGTAGTTAAATGTCTTCTAATTGATAAAAAAATGTTGTATTTAAAATTATTTGCATGTACAGGTTTCTGACAAAGTATGATTTATTAATATTATATAACTAGCTCACCAAAGGAAGTATAATTTATGGAGACAGCCAGACACCATTTTACATGCATCACATCACATTTGTTTTTGTCTAGATAGAAGTATTTGCTCAAATTTAATATATTGTCTGTAACTTAAAAACTTATTTTGAAGGGATTAAAAGCTTTGTCATTTGTTATGTCTATTTTAATTGACTGGTATCCTCCCTCCTGATCTATTCCTCTTGATTTACTTTCCATTTCCTGTTGCTGTTTCTCTTCCTGTCCTATCACTGGGTTTTTCACTTTTGATCTTTCTTCACAATATCACTCAAAGATTGTAGAAGTTATAATATTTAGTAAACAAACATGTCTTCATTAAGTCCCTCTAGGGAGATGTACATTTTCAACTGTCTTTTCTCTTTATATGTGAATACAATTCAAATATGGCAAATGTTTAAAAAGTTTCGAATGTTTTGATACAGGCACAAGACTGCAGTTCACACAGATGAACGGGTTAAAGTCATGAATGAAATTATATCGGGTATGAGGGTCATTAAGATGTACTGCTGGGAGAAAGCCTTCGGAGAATTGGTCACCAAGCTGAGAAAGTAAGTTCCTGCGCTTAGACCTTCCTAACTTTCGCTGTATTATTGATCATGTTTAAACAGATACTATATGTTCATTTATATCAACAGATGTTGCTATTATTTAAGATTTACATAACAAAATTCCTTTCTTGTAAATTTTTTTGATTAGAAATATAAAATTACCTAATTCTAAGTTCAAAATAAGTACTAACAAATTATACCTCAAAGTACTTTATTTTGGTTAGGGTCATATCTCTATATCTATGTCAGAAATCGTCTTTATTTGTCAATTAAAATTAGGTGTGTTTATTTGTGAACACAGGAACATGTATGCGCATACATTTTCTTTCTACAAAGGAAAGTTTATCTTTCTTATTTGTATAAAGAAATGTATTAAACATTTTAGAACAGATTAAAGTACAAGTAAATTTCATTAAGATTCTTGAGATAGCAACTTTTGTTTATAATAGTTATATATTGAAGAGTATGTACTGTGGTTAAGGAAGGTCTTCTTACTTTATCTGTAACATACATATTTAACACATGTACACACATTTATATACATGTACTGGTATATATCTGTGACATGTATGTTCAGCTTGTATCAAATTCAGTTTCAAGTCAAAAATTGTGTAGAGCAATTCCAAAATGGCCTACTGGCAGCCATTTTGGTTTTAAATATAAGAAAGACAAGTAAAGAAGACCCTCTTAACTTACAGACACATCATTATAGGAATTTATAATGATCTTTGTTTAAATATATTGTGAATTTGATGAAATTTTTTGTTCAATTGTTGTAGCAGTTTTGCTATTTTAAATCATTTTGATAAATTGAACTGATTGGAATATCTTATAATACTAATTCACAAGTTTAATTCTTCATGTTACTTGTTATATTTATATGAAACACACATGCAGAGTTACTAACGATTAATGAGAATTACTTGCACATATTACACACAATTATCCTTTAAAATCCAAAAAGTTATTACCTTTTAATCCTTCTGTCGAGCAGCCATCTTCCAGAATGTAGCATAACCTCCAAAGCATTTAGATAACTTACACCAATAGAGTATTTACATGTGGTCAAATTCAAGGTCATGAAATATTAAGATAAAGGTCAATTCAAGGTCACACTTTTACACCTTATTTATGTATGGATGTGTCAACTTAATCCAGTTATTTGAGGTCAAGTTTAAACATCAAAATACAGATTGTGTTTTAACACTTGCTTCTGGATGACAATTTTTGTACAAAACTTGGTAATGTACATGTATAGTAGACAGTGTGACACATATATGAAACTTGGTGTGTATAGGCACCACAGGTTAAAGGACAAAATATATGTATATTTCCCAGCAGTGTGATTGTGATTTACACCAATTAATTATATTCTACACTCGATTGAATAGCTAGGTTACCATAATTCTACACTTCATTCAATAGCTAGGGTACCATGATTCTACTCTTTATTCAATAGCTAGGGTACCATAATTCTACACTCTATTCTATAGCTGGGGTACCATAATTCTACACTTCATTCAATAGCTATAGGGGCACCATAATTCTTCACTTCATTCAATAGCTGGGGTACCATAATTCTACACTTCATTCAATAGCTGGGGTACCATAATTCTACACTTCATTCTATAGCTAGCGGTACCATATGTCTAAAAGTTCTGCATGTTCTTTTTTATTTGTATTAATTTTGCTTCTTCACAACTATTTGTGTGTTGTGTTTTTAATCATTAACATTGTTTTTTGCACATTTGCATGAATTTTGTTAACAATTCGTCAAGGATCAGATCAAATCGAAGTACTAATTTGTGAACAATTTTACTTTCAAAATCTATGATACTTTGATTTGACATGGTCTTGGTGTATTGTTACAATAGATTTGTCTAGTTGGCATTACTTGTGGTGTAATGTAAGCCATATACTTGAGTGGGATGGACTTGTGATACATCATCACAGCTATTCAACAAAATTAACACATTAACAGTTATCTTTGAATTTATTGTCTATAATAAAGCCATGCTATTTGCATATTTTATCATACTGTTTCTATAATTGAACTAAGATCTTCTTTTGCATCCAATTTAGTTCCAATACATTAATTAAATTCTTGATACGAGAATATCGACCAAATTTTATTTTTATATTCATTTTAATTGAAGGATGAAATTTAGATATAAGTATGTTACATTGCTGAAATATTTAAATGGCATGCACTTAATGTTTTACACATTAATATATCAACATACAATAAACAGCTTTGTATATATTCAGAAGTTGATGTAATATATACTTATATCATTTGTTACATAGTAATGATGAGATATATATATATATATATATATCTGTACTTTAATTCTTGATATTTTATGCATTACTTATCATGATTGTATATTGTTTCATTACACATCTTAACACTTTCCACTTATATAAACAGAGAGCTAAGTTTAATTTGAACTCTCAGATGACACAGGCAATTCAACAATAGCCAAACCTTAAAATTACTGTGCAACTTAATATTAATCTTACAATATTCTTATGCTTTGCTATGTTTAGTCGTACATACATCAATGTTCAACCAGTTTAATTTTAATATCTTATACACATAGTGTTCATTATGAATGTTATTTTATTCTTAACTCTCAGGAATTTAGCTTTGAAGTTTTAGCATGTGTTGTATTTGACTTTTAAAAGTTTAGTCATTCTAGTTCTTTATGAGGCAAAAAGAATTATGTTTTCTGTATTATTTTATAATAAACAAGTCATTTATATTTTATTGATAACCTAGATTTCTGCCTAAATTTGACACAAGTGACACATTTCTAGTCATTTTGTAGAGTTTTAATATAACTTTATCTTCGTCACAAGTTAGATTTTGTTTAAATCTTTTTTTAAAACTTTTTATGTAAACATCTCTGTGTTAACTAGAATGACTTATCTTATCTCTGTGTTAACTAGAATGACTTATCTTATCTCTGTGTTAACTAGAATGACTTATCTTACCACTGTGTTAACTAGAATGACTTATCTTACCACTGTGTTAACTAGAATGACTTATCTTATCTCTCTGTATGTGCATGATGCTTATCCTTTTTTAAACACTTTTCATTCATTTATCCGTTAGTAGTAGTAGCTAGATTGAATTAAAATTCAAATAAAAAATGCATGATTTTTTGTGGTTAATTTAGAGATTTACCTTGATAAACAAATACAAACACATTTAAATCATTTAAAACTACTCTAGTAGCACTCATACTTGCCAACTTTTCAAATATGCATGGGGGGATTTTAGGTGTCTTAATCTATAATTGTCTCAAAAGTTCTTACAATGCACCTTATTTGGCAAAGAATAATCTTGAATGACATACCTTCTGTTGCTTCATGCAATGTATTAATTTGACTTGAGAATAAAACAAGATTAATGGAATACTTCAAAAGATATGAAAATAAAAAATGAGGGTAAAAAATTGTGAGTCTTTCTCTTAAAAAGGGAGACTGGGCAAGTATGTGCACTTACATATTTACAAACGTACCGTATAAATCAAGTATATTAAAGAACAGTAACTCTGAATCAAATACACCAAAGATCAATAACTCTAAATCAAGTAAATCGAAAAACAGTAACTCTAATTCGAGTAAACTAAAGAACAGTAACTCAGAATCAATCAAGTAAACTAATCTTAATCAAGTAAATCAAAGAACACTAAATCTTTAGAAAGTAGATCAAAGAACATTAACTCTTATAAGCATTTTGAAGAACAATAACTCTTAATCAAGCGCACCAAAGAAAAGTAACTCTAGAACAATTACAACGATGAGCCGTAACTCTAAATCATATATGCACAAAAGAAAACTAAATATGTATACATCAAGTAATTTCCAGTAGAAGTATAAAAGGAACAGAAACCTTCTAAGTTGTAGGAAGATTGTAAAAAATGTAAAAAACACTGTAAACACAGTGAATCTATGGTCTATTCAACTACATACTGGTAATGAGCTTCCTCTAAATTAATGCATAATAAAAAAAAAACTTTGAACTTTATTGAAACATGTCTAATCTAAACTTAACTTTCTTATTAGTGTCAATATTGATAAGTTGCTTGCACCATTAATTTATCGCTTTTATGCTTAAGCTTTGTTGGCAATTGCTCAAGACCCATGCTTTACAGTAGTTACATTGTCAGTTACTATGGAAATGTAAACTGAACATGTCTTTAATTCTCAATACCTAGAACAATACTATAGAGATAATTTAAAGCATTGTCTTCAAAGGTAGTATAAGCAGACTTGTCCTTGACAAATTAATAGGCAGTCTATCTATTGCCTGTTCGCCTGAATCCCTTGAAAGGAACAAGTCCTCCTCATGAAAAATGGGCACTTATATCTGAATGTATCGCCATTTACCTTACATTATATATAGTTACTGAAGAATGGTTGGGTAAATGAGTAGGGCAAATTTCAAAGTCTTTTTGGTTTTCTATGCGACATGAAAGGTCGTCTCCAGAAGAATATTGTCTGTGTTTAAACCAAGCATTGGCCAATGAATTATTTTTTTTTATAGTTTGTTTACAGCAACTATCCATAAAAGTAGAATGCAACACTTATCAAGCTTTACATTTATTGGACTTTTGCCATAGAAATGCTGTCTATCTTTACCTTTTATCAAAACCGCTGGATCAATTTCAACCAAACTTGGTAGGAAGCATCTGTAGGGAGTGGTATTTAGATTTATTCAAATGATGGAGCTTGGCCCCTAAGGAATGTTACTTTTTTATAAGGGGACAAAATTTTAAAAACCTTTTAAACCAGAAAGCTTTGATAGAAATACCTGAATACAATGTACAGTAACCATGGAGCGTGGAAAATTAAGCTACTCTGGGGTCAATTACTTATAGGTTATTCATTTTGGGGTCAAAGTTCAAAGTTAATACTATAGCAAACTACATGTTATAATTCTCCAAAACTAAAGGACCCATTTCAACTGAATTTCAGAAAAGACATTCTTTGAAAATAAGGATTTATACCTGTTCATTTGATGATAGAGTGATAGAAAAGGGAAAAAGTTGAGAAAATTTCTTCTTAACTTGAAGACCTAGAGCTTGCCAGTGTATTTGTTCACCGTGCTGGCCTGACTCTGGACTGAAAAAAGTTTAGTCAATATGGGGATCTATTACCCAATAAAACATTATACTCTGATACAGACAGATGGATGCTAAGGTACTTTGGTTCAATATAAGAAATTTTAGGGAGGTGATTATAATTCTTTATTCAGATGCTTAAAGTCAATTATCTTGCAACAAATTTTGTTCAAAGTATGACGATGGATTGAAATAAATGTTAAGGTTCATACTGTTGTTACAGCACATCTTTTCACATTTTTTCACTTCTACAAAACCACTGGATCAATTTCAACCAAACTGAGTAAGAAGCATCTGTAGGGGAAGTGAACCCGGATTCATTCAAATGACCATCAAGGAGCACAACTAGGTGCAAAAAAGGAAAGATTTGATGAAATTAACATAAAAAAAGGTTAATGAAAAGACTAATAAAATAGAATTACAGAGCTTTTCATACCAGATGGATAGTAAGGCTATATAGGTATCTTGGTTTTAAATAAGTTAGATATATATAATGGTCATCAACTGAAGATAGAATACATATCCAGAACACTATATATATATCAACCAACTTTTCTTAACCAAGACTACATAAAAACATTGTTACTTTAATAAACATAAAATTGTAGGGTGTTTTTAACCTAATATCCATGAAACTTTGTAAAAAAAGAATATTGTACATGCATGACTTGAGCCACAAGTAACAACCATTAATGCTGAAAGAATAAAGCTGGCATATCTTAACTACGGTTGGCGGTGCTGTGGTTGAGGTTTTTATATATATATGATTATAGAGAAATATACATGTCATTGTGTGCCAAGTGACTGAACTATGAAAACACATGTATATGTTCAAATGAATACATTTGAAGGTGGTCTAAATTTCAGATTAGAAGGGAAGCGACTGATGTCTTGCTCCTATGCCAAGGGCGGTACCATGGGATTCTTCTTTTCCGCTACACAATTGATAGCTTTTTGGATATTTCTAAGTTTCGTACTTGCTGGAGGTAAACTGGTGCCTGAGATTGTATTCGTAGCCATTTCACTCTTCAACGCAATACGTTTGACTACTATTCTCTTCATACCCTTTGCAGTGCAGTTTTCTGCTGAAACTATGGTCACTGCTCAAAGACTTGAGGTTAGACTTGGATTTCTGTCTGTTTGTTGTTCGATGTTTTTAGTAGTTGCTGTTTTTTCTGTGTTTACTTTGGTGTACATTTGTGTGTTTCAACAACACCTATTTCTGGCATGTTTTGATTTTTTTCTGTAACACATTTATATTAAGTTATGCACCATGTTATCTTACTTATTCATCTGGGCCAATGATCCAAGGTGGACTTTTCACATACAAATATTGTCTGCCGCCGTTATCGTAGGGGTCGTTAACACATTTTTAACTTTTCCTCTAAAACCATTGTACCAGTTTCAACCAAACCAGTGGTAGGAAGCATTCTTAAGAAAAGGCAAGACAGTTTTTTTTTCAAATCACTGGGCTCGGTCTGCATAGGCGCCATTAGGGGACTATAATTAGCAAAAGTTTACAAACTTTGTGCAAATGAGGGGCTATGCCCCAAGGGGGGCCACTAGAGCACAACAAGGTGGCCAAAAGGGGGGAATTTTACAGGATTTCAAAAATCTCCTAATTAACTAGAGGGCCTAAAGTTATATGCTTACAGCTAAAACTAACACACAATTTTAAATGAAAATATATGATGGTAGATGATCACATTTTTAGGGGCTTAAACTCAGTAATATTGACCAGAAGGCTTCAGGTGAGGATAGCAAGGCCCCTTGTTTCTTTTAATCTTTGACTTTCAGAGTTGAAGGCAGGAGAGTAATGTCCAGTTCCTATATACGTGGAATGACTGTCGGATCATATTTTGTGTGTGCTAGGTTTATGGTGTTTTGACCTTTCTGAGTTATGTTTTGAGTGGAGGCATATTAAGGGCAGAGATAACCTCTGTTACTCTGTCTGTATTTACCGCCATCCGCCTATCAACAACACTGTATATACCATTAGCAGTTACCTTTTCTGCAGAAATCATTGTTTCTGCCAAAAGATTACAGGTTAGTTATCTCCCCTTACAAAGAACTCAAATGGACCCAGAAAGTTTCTCGTTTTGTGCGTGTGTATTGTTCATCATGTGTTACATTTAAATATATGTACAATATCTTTGTGCATAGTGTGTATTGTATTATGTGTTGATGATTTCAGCGTGCATCAGTGTAACGTCGTGTGGTCTTCATTGCTAACCAAGTTATGTTGATTACTGCTACAAAGCACAGACCTTGGCATATTGAGCATCAGGAATCATTCTTCTTTGTCCTAAATTTCCCACTGACCAATGCAAACAATACATCCATATATAAACTGTGCCTCTCTCCAGTGCATCTTTGCTCTGATGCTGAATCTAACATAAAACATTGTTCACTGGACAAAAAACAGGTTTCTGGGTCTGTATCACAATAACTTCTGGTTTTATTAACATTAATTGTAGATAAAGCAGGTCTGTACTTGTACCAACAGAATAACTCCTTTTAACTCTATATCAGTTTGGGGCTGCGGTGGCCTAGTGGTTAAAGTCGCCAACTTGTAATCATTAGAGCCTTTCACCTCCTAGTTCGATCCCAGTCCGGGGCGTGCTAGTGTGAGAAAGTTGCCAGTGACTTGCCGTAGGTCGGTGGTTTACTCCACCAGTAAAACTAGCACGTCCGTGAATGACCTTAGCTGTTGATCGGACAATAAACCCTTAATACAAACAAACATAACAAGCAATCAAAAATAACTAGCGGAGCAGCGTTATGAATCTGGAATAAGTGACGGCGTGCCTCACAAACAGCAATGGCTCCTCTGAATAAATAAATTATCAAAGGAGTCGATTGGTTATGTCGAAACCCCAAATCAAATTAATAAAGACTGTTAATAGTATGCGAACATAAATCCAAGTACATAATTATATTTATCTTTAGTAACGGTGAACTTTACTTTGGCATATACATCTTAAAATCCAAAAGGGTTGTCCTTTTCTACACAGAAACTATGAATTAGGTTTGACTTCAATACGACTCAAGAAATCGATGAATTAATATGGAAACAAGCTGTAACATTGCTTTTTTATGGTTACGGTGACTGTATGTCTATTGACACAAGAAGACTAACAACAAAAGAGTTTTTTTCAGTTTCTAAAAGAGAAGCGATAAATTAATCCAACCAAACAAAAAGACATATCGTGCAGAAACGATTTCACGTTCATAGTTGTATTTTTAGTAAAGGTGACCTTGACACATGACCTTTGATTCCCCAAATTAATAATAAGGGTCATTTCTGTCCTAACAAGGCACCAAGATCCAAAATTTAACTAGTAGAGCTAAATATATCAGGCGAAATTGAACTCGTCTTCAGGCAGGCGGACAGTTAATATGCTACGTCCAACTACACAACAAATGATATACTCAATTAAAGTCGAGCACATTTACGCTGTAGTTCAGAAGAACCCTATTATGATAGTTTTCTCATTAACATTGGTCATGAGCAAGGCCGTCTCACTCATTTAGTTGGTTAGACGCCACTTTCCATGTCCATCACAGTTTGCAAGTTCATTCTTAAATTTCTATTCTATGGTGACATTTGCTTCTTTTTAAACAATGGAAAGCGTTGCCATATACCGGAATGACACGTAAGCATTGCGGCAGGTGACACAGGTGTAGCAGGAAACGATTACCATATCGCGAGCACCTGGTTTCGCTTCTAGTTTTTAGTCCATCTGAACCAAAGGTCCAAAGTGGACTTTTCTCATACAAATCCTGTCCGTCGTAATCTTTTCACATCTTCGACTTCTCCTTAACCACTGGACCCATTTTACTCAAACTTGGTAGGAAGAATTCCCGTGGGAAGCCGCTCCAATCGTGCTAATTATAGGGGCCCCATGAGGGGGCAAAAAGTGGTAATATTGGGTAATTAAAAATCTTATTCTCATAAACCATAGGTCCGATTGTTTTGATATTTAGTATGCATAATTATTGAGTCAATGTTTACAATGTGTGCGAACGAAAACGAAATCTGTTTATAGACGACCACCAGGGGGCGCATCACTTAACATCGGTGGTGTTGAAATATGGATATACTGCCAATTTTCTCAGAAATGGTGAACTCTTTGTATTAACACATAAATTAGAAAGTTGTTTAAAATTATGCAAGGAACAGTTTAACCAAGTCTCAAGGTCACAGGTTCAAAGGTCAAGGTCAAGGTGATAGACACTTCTAAAGATTGAAAATGCAGGTTAATTTTTCACATTTTCAACTAATCAAGAAACACATAATTGATTTCAACCAAATTTGTTAGAAAGCATTGCCTTGGAAAGCCACTTCAAGTTTGCGAAGAAAAAGGGGCTGGGCCCAATAGGGTCCATATGAGGGGGCAAAAAGGGGTAAAATTGGGTGCATCTTTACAAATCCTCTTCTCATAAACCGCTGGTCTGATTGCTTTCATATTTAGTATATATAATCTTTTGGACAATGTTAACAAAGTTTGTGAACAAAAACGAAATCTGTTCATAAACGACCACCAGGGGGCGCTTCACTTAACATAAGTGATGGTGAAATGCTTAAATATGGGTATACTGCCAATTATCTCAGAAACGGTGAACTTTTTATATAGACATATAAATTAGAAATTATGCAAGGAACATGTTGACATAGTCGCAAGGTCACAGGTTTAAAGGTCAAGGTCATAGACACTTTTAAAGATTGAATGCACATCAATTTTTCACATCTTCAACTTAAGCTTCTGAAGAACCACTGAATAGATTTCAACCAAATTGGGTAGGATGCATTCCCTTAGGGAAGCCACTGGTCAAAGGAGTCAAAGGTCAAGGTCACAACAATCTGGAAGATTTAAATACTAATTTTCTAAAATACAGTAGACTGTGGCTTTGCTATTTGACAAAATCATCTTTAAAAATTATGATACAATGCACATAATGTTCCAATAAGATTAAGGGCTTCTTGACCAATCAAAAAGCGCTCAATGTATAGGTTTGTTCAACCAGATGGACGTTTAGGCCAATGGGCCTCTTGTTAATAGAAGTTTAAGTTAATGAATGTATAGTTGGTTCTTTTTTTCTGTGTGCGTCCAACGTTTTCCTTTATAATGCCGTCTTGACTACTCTCTTAATTTACATGTGACTATTGTTTGGTTGTCAGTATCCTTTGAACTCAAGATAATATTGTTTTTAATTCAATCTGTTTAAATAAATAAAAAACATTTTATTGTTGGTGAGGTATTGACTTTAATAACAACGTGCATTGTACATTGTAACAAAGCAATGAGAAAAATAGTGCGATGATATTAAATACATATTAGGCATTTATATTAAAACGATTCATAAAAAAGGAACTTACACTATTAGGTAATTCAACTTAAATATTTACAATATACATAAAGCTATCCTATTTTTAATTTGATTTGTCGAAGATACCGAGACTTGATACTCATCCCACAAGCTACATACTATCATGTCCATTTTACTACTAAAACTTGAGTAAATGTCTTTCCTTTTGTATATATCGATTATTGATTAAACCAAACTGACAACCCAGAAAGGAGTTTGATTTGAATGACTTATTTATGATTCAGGTTGCGTTTGTGTATTATAATTACCATGGAGTTAATTTATCGTTTGTGCATTAATCATGTTTTCGGTTTGTTGGTAGTCACAATCTGATCAATAATTAAAAATTCCTCATTTCCTGATTAATGGATTTCTCTTGCAAAAGCAAATTTTGATTTCATTCAAAAACCTTTTTTGCAAGTGTTACACTTTGTTGTATTATTTGTAATTGTGAAATGAATATCTATTGTTACTTATCCAATTATAAAAAGCACAAACAATGATGACTTACATAGCATTTTAATTTGATGTTTTTTCTTTCAGATGGAACATGAAAGTACATAGAAGAACTCGGTCGTAGTAACGAGTTAACATCCCGATATTATACATGTTATTTTTAATACATACATGTATCAGACTTACAAATACATTTTCTGCTTTGTTCATTTATTTCTTAAAATTATTCATGCCCTGTTTGTTTGAGTAAATCATATGGAAAATCTTTACACATATAATTGATACATGGGGTTTATTTGATATTTTCACATTTTGCATTGTTCATTGTTATATATATGATTAACGAGACATAGAACATGGATTATGTTTTAAGTACTATATGTGTGAGTGATAGATAACATGCGATACATTTTGCCCTATATGTGTTAGTGATGGATAACATGCGATACATTTTGCCCTATATGTTTGAGTGATGGATAACATGGGCTACATTTTGCCCTATATGTTTGAGGGACGGATAACACGGGATACATTTTGCCCTATATGTTTGTGTGATGGATAACATGCGATACATTTTGCCCTATATGTTTGAGGGACGGATAACACGGGATACATTTTGCCCTATATGTTTGTGTGATGGATAACATGCGATACATTTTGCCCTATATGTTTGAGGGACGGATAACACGGGATACATTTTGCCCTATATGTTTGTGTGATGGATAACATGCGATACATTTTGCCCTATATGTTTGAGGGACGGATAACACGGGATACATTTTGCCCTATATGTTTGTGTGATGGATAACA
>JAUMGZ010162736.1:0-28289 GCA_032359645.1 Pododesmus macrochisma
TTTATACTGAACTCCTCGTGGTCTCCCTACAATGATAAACAAGCATATGTCAACAGTATAAAACTATGCACTTTATACTGAACTCCTCGTGGTCTCCCTACAATGATAAACAAGCATAAGTCAACAGTATAAAACTATGCACTTTATACTGAACTCCTCGTGGTCTCCCTACAATGATAAACAAGCATATGTCAACAGTATAAAACTATGCACTTTATAATTTAAATATACTGTGACTTTAACATTTTTAATATTAAATTGACGTTTTTTAATGTAAAAATGTTGTACCTTCTCCATGGCTATGCGAGCGTGTGTCTCGTAAACTTCTAGTGTTAGTTTATCCCTGATTCCTTGAACCTGTAAAATATGTGTGCAATAACATTGTTAAAGAGAAACATTATTCAACTGAATGTGTTCTATATATGTTGCCATAACTGGTGACATTTCTCTATAAATGAACTATTTAGAGAATGATTCAATACTTAATGTTAAATGAATCAAATAACTTAAAACATATCAAGTTTACCAAATATATCCGAGTCTGGAAACAACTCCTTTTTGTTGTTGAAATCGCTCAATACCATAATCAGAAAATTTTCCATCTTTAGTATCAAGTCTACCATACATTTAGATATATTGGCAGTTAAGTTCAAAGGTCCATAACTCTTGAAAACAACATAAAACATTTCAATGTAATGGTTCTACACAATACTTACAGTGAGATCCTGGCGTATTGATTTCAGCTGTTCACAAACAAAATGGTAGCTTGTGTTAGACTTCCATAAACCTTTAACGTGTTCCAGGGACTTCTTCAGTATAACAGGAGGACGGATCTGACTGGCATCAGGTGCCTGTAGATATGTACACATTTATAGCAACAATCAAAATACATGCATATTATTGAATTGTAAAATGTTAAATTTAATACAGATTTTATTTATATTAAAATGTTAAATTTTCTAGTGCCTAAAAATTGCTTCCCAAATTTGCAGTTCATTGATCATTAATCATGAACCAAATATGGGATTATCTGTGGACATAAATCTGTGTACATATATACACACAACTTTCATGCTACTAAAACCACTACTAGAGCTGTAACGATACACTGGGTCTTCAATTGGATACGTATCTCAATATTTGATGTACCATTCCATTTCAATTCGATACATATTTTACTTAAAATGTTTGATAAATTACAAATTTACTTCTTTACTAAATCACACATTTATCAAACATCAATGCCTACCATTTTACTATTTTTAGTTGACCTAGTTTGATGTAATTTTGTGTGCTTGTAGGACCTCTTATCGTCTGATTCTTCCTTCGTAACATGTCATTTCCCCCCTTTAACTTGTTATGTTACTTGTTTGACATGTTTGGCATGATAATTTCCGCGAAACAAATTTTGGATGTTGTTTTATCTGCTGCTGTCAACTGAACTAAGCCCAAAATGTTTTCTACTTTATCTGAAATGGAGACTGATTCTCCACCATACTTGTATTTTGTGCATATGCGCATTCAGATGTGTCCTTGTCGCTGATTGGCTTTAGGGAATGCGATTGACCAATCATTATAAGCGTTTTACAAAGTCAGTAGTCGTCGAGTCTAATCTTAAAAACGTAAATCCGGGAGAAAATATCAAGAACCAAACCGAACTTAAAAGATCACGATTCAACTGCACCACGGTGAATTGTTACACCTCTAACCACTTCACCATTGTGTCAGGTGACAGGTTTTTATAGATATTTGTATAAGTGACAGTTATATATAGATACTTTAGCCTTCAAGCTTATACAGGAACAAGAACTTACAGCAGTCAGTCTGAGGTATGGTTTCTCCAAATCTGTACATATCCCTACAACATTGAAGTTACTCAGATCCAAATCTTCATCCATATTCTGTAAATAATATAATACATATTTTAAAACAAAATTCCTCCTTAAAAGTGCACAATTGAAAATACAACTTCTAAGTACTTTAGGTAGTTCATATACAACAGCAAGGATTTAATTGCAAAATAAACACCATCATATAGTCTTTAACAAATAAAGCACTTCAAATTGACATGTGATTAAGCTATTTTGAAGTAGATTTTGAAGATATCATAACAAAGAGTCAACATTTAGTGTAGACTTCTTTAAGATTTACCATGTTGTTAGTTGATAATGTTAATGCTTGTCTTGATTTTTTGGACTTATTTCCGAGATGATGCTCAAATCTTGCAGCTCTTTTACTTAACTTCTCTGCTCTGTCAGGATCTTCAACTTCAAAACCATATCTAACAACAGAAAAATATATAAAAACCATACCTGATGACAGAAAAGTATATAAAACCATATCTAATGAGGCCAGAGTTAAAAATATCTTTGTTTGGTGTAACCCGACCCTAGGTCATGGGAGAGGGACGGAAGGCAGGGAGAAAATTATATTTGTTGTTAAAAAAATTGTTATGTTTAAAAAATGCATCTTTAACAAATAAGAATAAAGCCAAACATACAATTATAACTGTCTTTTTATTACTTCTAGTAATCATGACAAATACAATGCAAACAATAGACTAGATCTACACTTGACTAGAACTTTTAATAAAATAAATAAAAATAACAAACATAATAAACACTTGACAAAAATGTCAGGGTATTTACTTCACTGCCCATGACCAATGCAAATGCATCTTGCGCTGGTTTGTTGGCACTGTTATTGTCCTCAGTTATTTCAAAGTTGTCTGGCACAAATGATTTAATGGAAAAAGTGACATATTTCAGCGATGCGTCAAAGTTTATAACTGTTGAAATTGGGTCTTCCATGTCAGACGATAACTGTTCGGCCGTCGTCCCGTTTAGCTTCGAAGAGACCGTCACGTTCACTGTGTCCGTTTTGCCTGGCATAGGCTGATTCGAATCGAACAACAGATCATAAAGTATGTCATTCCATGTTAATTCAATGTCAAATTCCCACAATTTGTTGTGGATTATTTTTCTGTCCTCATTCCTTAAATTAGAACAAAGTGTTATTTGTTTTCCGTCGTCTGTACTAGGACTCTTTCGTTTAAATGACTCAGCCATTGCGTGTGCCTGTTTTATAGTGTCATCTAAACGTTTGAATCCGATGACATTCAAGCTTTGCGCTCGAGCAACCTCGATTGATGGGATAATATAATAGCAAAAAACGGCAGACGGAAAAAAAAAAGTTTGGAAAAAAACGGCAAAATATTTTTAGGGTCGGGGTTTTTTCACATGGACGGCCGAGTTACGCCAAACAAACCTAATTTTAATTTTGGCCTAAGATCTTTAAATCAATTCACCTCTGTTTCAACAAATTCATATTTATGACCGTGCCGATAACCTATTCTAAAATCACGGCACAGTGACCGTGGACTCCTATAACATATGAGGTCCGGTTGACGTTAACGTTACATTTCAAACCGTGAGGCAAATTAAAAAAATATCTCATCGTAGTGACCTCTAACATTGTTGGAGTAAGTGACCATGCAAATAGCCCCACGACATAAAATAGCAGGGTGATAACGCCAATAGACTAAATTTAAAGTAGCAGGGTAACTGCACCTATAGCCTCAGCCTTTTGTTACACTTCGATATTCATAAACCATAAGAAGAAGATATGTTAACATGGTTTATCAGCCATTTGAAAGTATGATTTTTATACTACTGTACATGTGCATTATAACTACATTAGACTTAGTAATGTTATAGCAGCTTCAGTGAATGAAAAATATAACAGAAATATCTGCATTTCAATGAAAAGTGTATAATAAATAGATATAGGTTATATCTGACACTGTATCCACTTGTCGAAGTTTGATTGGTTATTGGAAGAATCTCATCCTTGACATGTTTACCTGGTATTCCAGTTCCAATTCGCCAACCTTTTTAACGTTTTGATAGAAACAGTCCTGGGAACCAGATTTGATTTCAACAGTTAGGTCCGTTTCAAGACACAATACATGTTGTAAACATAAGAATACATTTAAAACAAAGAGTTCCTTGTAGGACATCATCGTGTATCCGACCCAGAAATAAACCGGAAATTTGTGTGTAATGACTTTGGGTGTACTAAAGTGTACTTATGCATGACTATTAACGGATTTATGCTTAAGAATAAGAACTTTTCATATCGTTATATGAAAAATTAAAGTTTCTAAGAAGACAAACTTACACAAAGTTTCTAAGAAGACAAACTTACAAAGTACTGTATGTTTTTAGAAACAAATTAATATTTCAAATTATATTTGATTTGTCTTTAGTCTAACCCAACATGGCGACGACAGGTTCACATCAGTTGCTTTGAAAAGCGAATAGCGCTTGAAGTTATTGAAATCATGTTTAAAAATTGTATTTCATGATGGTCAAAACCACATAAAGGTACCCATATTGGAATATGGTCAAAATGTACTTACCAAAACTAAAATTGCTCCATAGACATTGCTTTCCGAGATGATTGAACGTTTTTTTTCTACCTAAAAATGTATCCCATGTGATGTCACACGTGTGTTGGAACAGTAACTTTAAAAACAACGTCCATTGACCATCCACATTGCTCATTCTCCATATCTTTAACTCGTGAATTTAGACAGATTTAAAAACGACAGTCAAAACTCAAAAGCCACAATGATGTAACACGTTAATTAAAACTAATATTGGTCTAAAAGGTTGGTCTTTAAAAGTGTCAAAGTCACTATACATTTGTATATCTGATCCCTCTTGTAGATTTGTTACTACTCATGTATGGGTTAATACACTCATGTATCAACATTTGTATTACACTAATATCACTAGGTAAATCACTGATATCACCAATGGGTAAACACAACAGTGTACTCCTATAACATATGAGGTCCGGTTGATGTTACCTTTCATACACATTATATGATGCATATTATATTCATTCAATTTTGACTTTAGTTGGTTTTTGCATTTTGAAGAATTTTTTTGGAAGGCTTTCAATTTCAAAATACAATATATAGTATATAGAGATGGATACATGGCAGCTTGGCGACAGACAACTCGGCCAGACATTTCGGCAAAGCGACAAATGACAGACATATGACAATTTATACCACTCACACCTGGTAGACAATTGTGCACCATTATAGTATTCCACAGGTCTAGGTGAATCTCAAAGTACCTGTATTTCCACTAAGTATTTGGAGTGTCTTTTCCAGGTGTTTAATTAAATGATGATGTATCATTTTGAAAAGTTGACCCAACTTATATGAATTCAAAAATAAACTCAAAGAAGAACAAAGCCACAATGAGCTTCTTGATTAGCAATTTTTGGATTGAAGAGTTCCTAAGAAGCCAAGGAAACACTTCCAGATGCATATTAAATGATCATTACATTGTATATCTTTGTCATAATTCAAGACAGGGTAAATTGGAATACACTGTACCTACTTATCCTGGGCATGCATAACATTTTACATTGTAAGGTATCATGATCAGTGGATCTGTATATTCTATATGGTAACTTTGTAATATAACTTTGTTTTGTGTGTATTCAATATTAGCTATTTGATAATAAAAAGACGAATTTTTCTTAAATATCTTATTTTCTGTTTTTTTACTACAAAGTCAACGAGTCTGTCAACAAGTTCGTTTTCGATCAGTTGATTTCTCTGCCAGTTGTCATGTCTTAGAGATTTCTTGTCAATCATTTGTCCTGTCAGTCAATTGCCGTACCGACAAGATGTCAATTCGTCAAGTTGGTCGTGTACCGATAGAGATATGGTAAACCTATACAAGCCATCTCTTCAATTTAAAAATTAGATTGACAATTAATTAAGTTAAGGATTATAGTTAAATCAGCACATTTAAATATTAGTATTACAATGAAATAGAATAGTATAAAGTTGAATGACACGAGCTAGGATAATTTGTATGATATTAACAAATGTTTTGTACATTATAAAGTGCATCAAATACATTAATAGTAATATAAAGGAGTATGTAATACTATTAATAGAGAAATAAGAATACAGGGAAGACAACAATTTACATGACAATAAAATACTAGTAATTATATATATATATAAATAGAATGTTTCAGACCATGTTAGTGTTTCTATTTGATGTCCAAAGTAAGCTTCTTCAGTATATACCAAGCCTCAACAAGTGTGAATATGAAAAATGATCAGTTTTAAAATTATCCTCAATTGTCATTTATTCAAATTTATGTTTTTGTTTTTTTAATATAACAGATATAGAATGGACGAAAACTCGAGAAACTTTCGAACTTATTACTACGAAAAGTTTGGTATTGGTGGTGTTGAAGAAAAGAAGTCTTTAGAAATTCTTTTGAAAGAACAACCATTAGATGTTAGCAAGCTAAGGCAATTCTGCTTGAGATTCCAAGTACCAGCTTTATACAGAATTTACCTTTGGAAAGTAATACTAGGTAAATATATTCACCTTCTTTGTCAAATATCCTGGTAAAATGCATTTACTATCTGAGATTGGATATATTTATTATTTTGTGTGGTTTGTTGTGTACAGTTTTTGTCATGGGGACATAAAGTTCATATCTACATGTATACTTGTTCCACAGTTTTTAGCTCAGATGAGCTATTAGGCGTCATAAGACATAACTCGTCCGTCGTCGATTGTGGCATTTACTTTTCAAATTTTCGACTTCTTATAAACAACTGAACCAATTCATCCAAAATTGGTAGGAAGTATCCCTAGGGGAAGGGGATTCATATTTGTTCAAATGAAGGGGGTCGGCCACTATTGCGGCAAAAAAGAAAAATTTGATAAAATTTTAAAAATCTTCTTATAAACTAGAAGGCCTAGAGCTTAATGCTTTGGTATGTAGTAACTTTAGGGCGTGGAGAACCACGTTTGTTCAAGGCGTGACCCTTGGGAAAAAATAAGAAATATTACTAGAACTAAGTTGTCAATGGTATGCCGTCACATATTCCCTTGCGGATGGCTTGACCCCCCTATCTCCCCAAGCACCCGCTACCACAACCCCTGGTCACCATGTGCTAAAATATTTTGTTGTCAAATGTAGAAATCATGATAATACTGCTTTGATATGCTATAAAACTATATAACCCAATGACTCCACCCCCTCTGACCCGGCCACTAGGGGTCATTGCAAAAATTAGAAAGTGTTATGCTCTTCCCCTAGCATATTATCTTCTATGTCCCAAAGTTTCAAGTTCCAAACTCGAAAGGTGTAGAAGGTGTTATTTTGATCCCCTACCCCAACTAAGTACCCCTACCCCACCCCCTGATCACCATATGCTAAAAACAATTGTTGTAAAATGCAGAACTCATGATTATGTTTGATTTAATATGCTATAAGATTATATTTTAGGATAACAAAAATGAGACCCCATGACCCCACCCCCTCTGGCTCAATCCCTAGGGGTCATATCAAAAATCTGAAACTGTTGTGCACTTCCCCATACATCTATCTACTATGTCCCAACATTTCAAGTTCCTATCTCATTTTGTGTAGAAGGATTTATTTTGCCCCCCCCCCCAAAGTACCCTTACCTCATCCCCTGATATATATGCCAAAATATTTTGTTGTAAAATGTAGAACTCATGATCATGTTTGAATTGATATGCTATAAGACAATATTTAAAAACAAAAAAATGACTCCCATGACCACAACCCCTCTTGCCCAGCCCTTACGGGTCATATCAAAAATTTCAAGTTCCTCTCTCAATTCGTGTAGGAGGAATTACAAGGTAAGATAGACCGATGGATGCTGGAGACGTAAATCATTTTAATACCCAACTTAAGGATACTTTTTCAGACATAATTTAAATATTTGATAATAAAGGGGAGTAAATAATTTTAACACCAATCTTTATGCTACTTTTTCAGATATAATACCCATTTACCAAGGGTCACAGGACTTTGTTTACAAGCAGAGGAAGCAGCAATACAGTGATCTGTATCATGCTTTAAAGGTGATGAGAAGAGTGACACCTACAACTCCACCTGGGGAGATGTATATGAAGATGTTCCTTTTACAGACAGGCATGTTATCATTTGAAGACCAAGACATGGTAAGTATGAATAATATGTACTGGGACATGTATCTGTATCAAGGGAAAGAAGGTCACTTTGACCTATCTTTGCTTGACGATTTATATCTAAACTGAAATAGTTGGCTCATTTATCATAACTCATCAGCCTATACTCTTTTACATTTTTAACTGGATCTCAAAACTATTGGACCAAAAATTTCAACCCAACAAGCTTGGTAGGAAGGATTTCTAGGGGAAGGGGATTCAGATGTATTCAAGTGATTAGTGAGGGTGGCATACATGTACACTTATCTATATTTTTCACTTTTTCGACTTTGAAATTATTGTATACATTTTTTCTCTTTTGATTTAGAAAATAGTGTTCAAACGTCACCATATTCTTCATCTACAACATACCAACTATTTGATCTATTAGATAGCTGTAAGGCCTAAGGACCATCTATTCTACATTTACATGTTGTTTTGTTCTTTAAAGATTAACAGAAATGTAGGGATTACATTTCAACAGAAGTGTATTGTTTGAGGTGAATGTCATATTGTTTTTAAGAAACATTCAAGAACTTAAATTGGCCTTGTTCTTTGTTTTACAGAAAAGTGTTGATAATGAAGCCATTATGTCAATTGGAACAGCTGTGCATGGCATCGTTGAAGATCCTGTGGATGGATATTGGATCACTATCAAATTCCACAGCCTATTTCAACACTGTAAAGAAATGTTACAGCAACTTGTAGGTGAAATTTTCAGAAAAAGTTGAAATATTTTTGGTTGTATTTTTGGAGGAAAAAAATATATATTTCAGTTTTTTGTTGAAAATAACAGCTGTACTCATGTGGATTGTCAATATAACAAAGAAATTAGAAATTACACCCTGAATTGCTGCACCGGTTTTGAAAAAAGAAACACGTAACACTACACAACTTTGCGACTTTCAGATAATTTTTGTCCATCTGTACCAAAAGTCCAAAGTGGATTTCCCTAAGCAAATGATGTCTGTTGATCTAAGTTCATCTGTCCTTTATTAACTTTCCACATTTTGGACCATTTTTATCTTCATTGGAAGGGATCCAGACTTGTGAAAATGATTGGGCTTGTCCTCCAAAGGTGCGACTAGGGATCCGTATTTTCTTTTTAAAAATCTTCTGATTATTAAACTAGAAATACTAGAGCTTAATACTTGCAATAGGTAATCTTTGGGGCATGGAGAGCCAAGTTTATTCAAGGTGTGACCCTTGGGGCAAAAATAGGGTGCACATTTTGAGGTCAAAGTTCATAGCAGATATGTTAAAGTTTCACGATTCCAACTTCTTTTAAAAAAAGAACCAATTTCAACCAAACTTGGTAGGAAGCTTTTTTAGGAAAGGATATTTAGATTTGTTTCAAAATCTGCCAATAAACTAGAAGGACTAGAGTTAACTTCTTGCATAATAGTATGAAGTAATATTGTGGTCTGAAGAAAAAAGTTTATTTAAGGTGTAACCCTTCAATAATGTTTAACGCTACTGGTGAAGCACAAACATGTGTGTTAACTTTCTAAATTTTTGACTTCTCCAAAACATTGGACCCCTTTAAACCAAACGTCAAAGGAAGTACACTTGAATGGAAGGAGATTAAGGTTTGATCTTATAATGGGCCCAGCTGCCAGGAGGTACCACTAGGGGTCCAAAGTAATTGACATTTGACTTAATTTCAAAAATATTTTTCTTATTTATCAGTTGTAGAGTTGAATTCTTGCATATATATATAGATATATATATATATATATAGTTACCTTAGTGCATGGAGGACCAAGTTTGTTCAAGACTGGATCCTGGAGTTAAAAAATAGTTCACCCTTTGTTGGTTTTAATTAAGTTAAAAAGAGTTGAAAATCTTCTAGTACCCTACATTTGTATATGACTTTTATCATCAAATACCAAATGAAATAAAAAATATACTTCTGTTCCAACCAGATTAGTTTTAAGTCCAAATGGGCCTCTTGTCTGTTTCAAAACAACTTTCCTGAGTCTGAAACATTCTGTTATGATATAATTTTTTCATATAATTTCCTCATTTTTGTAAGAAGAAATATCTTTATTGGATAAAGCACTCAAGTTTACCTGACAAGATGTACATGACTGTATTCTTTTTTCCATAGCCAACTAAAACAATTCAGCTGTTGAAAAAAGAAGATGTAGACCAGAAGCTTGTTAATCACTTACAGAAACATGATGTCTGGAGTTGTCTGCCCTTAGTTGATTGGTTTAGGCGGTGTTTTTCTAATGTTTTGCCTGATACATCTATCGAGCGGTAATTAATTATGATAGCTATGCAATAATGTCAAAGCTAATCTGTATTTAAATTCATGTTTATCAAGAAGTACTTAATTCAACAAAAACTTCCTAATCATACTTACACTTTTTAAAAGATTCACTTAAAGACTCTACTTTCTATTTGTCTTAGTGTCTAGAACAATGTCAGCATGTGTAAAATCAAAAAATAAATTTGCCGCCAGAGACAAATGGTTTCAGGAGATGGTGGTAACTTTCTTCGGGATTGTATGGTTAAAGTCATACATGTATACATGTAGATAAAATCTGATCTTATGAGTTATATTTCAGAATTTGGGATAAAGTGATTGGTGGATCTTGTAACATTCTTATTTATGTTGCCGTTTCAATTTTCCTGACATTCAAAAGACCTTTGTTGAGCATGAAAAGCAGGGAAGAAATGGTTACTTATCTTGGAAAGGTAATAATATTTTTATCAATTCTTAATATAAGAAAAGTTGGCAGTTTGTTATTTAATATGAATTTCAGCTTTCAAAGGGCTCACATGAGTTAAAGCTGTTATTTAACACGTTCGTATATTGTCGTGAACCTTTCACTTTTTCGACTGTTCTTTCAAAACTACTGGACCAGTTTGAACCATACTTGGTAGGAAACATTCTTTGAGGAAAATAGATTCAGATTTGTACAAATGATGCACATTGGCCAATGGGGAATCCACTAGAGGACCAAAAGGAGGAAAATTTGAAAAAATTCAAAAATCTTCTCCAAATTATCTAGAAGGTCTAAATCTTCATGCTTCCATATGTACCGATAGTTACTCTGGAATCAAAAATAGGTTACACATTCTCTTGTCAAAGCTCAACATTAGCAAATATGGTTACGTAGCTTTTAACACTTTCCACTTCTTCAGAACCACCTGACCAATTCACTTCAAACAGGGGAATAAGGGGAAACAATTGCCGTAGAGATTAGTGCTTACATATGTAGTAACCTAGGATTATAAGGCAAGTATGCTGACTATTAGCATTTTCAACTTCTCTCTAATCATAATCAACTGAACAAGTTTCAACCAAATATTTGACAATGAACATGTTTAACTGATTTGATATTGGAAGGCACAAGGGGAAAATTGAGCGAAAAGTAGACCCGAAGGATTAGAGCGTCAGGTGAGCTTATCAAGGCCCACTTGGCATCTTGTTTAATTTCCACTCAGGATTGATTGATCTGTTTCATGATACTCTTGACATATGTTCACTGCATTAAACACAGTATATCAAGTAAACAGTCTTTGTGCACCAGAACATCTATTAAATGTATGCATTGTACCGGTACATACAAATGTAAGATACTCTTTGAGTTTGATCTTTTATTTACATTGTACTGACTTTAGCTCACCTGTGCCTGAAGGCATAACTCGTCCGTCGTCGGCGGTGGCGTAAACTTTTCACATTTTTGACTTCTTCTCCAAACCTCTTTATCAATTTCATTCAAACTTGATAGGAAGTATCCCTAAGGGAAGGGGATTCAGATTTGTTCAAATAAAGGGGCTTGGCCCCCAGGGGGCCAAAGGGGGGAATTTTTGTCAAAACTTCAAAAATCTTCTTCTAATAAACTAGAAGGCCTAGAGCTTAATGCTTTGGTATTTAGTAACTTAAGGGCTCTAATAGAGATGGAAGTTTGTACAAGGCATGACCCAAGGGTCAAAACTAGATTACGCATTTTGGGGTCATAGTTCAACACTATATTTTATAGCAGATATGTTTACCATACACATTTGCGACTTCTTGTCCAACACTACTGGACCAATTTTATCTAAATTTGGTAGAAGGGGATTCAGATTTGCCCAAATGATGGGGCAATTGGTGCTCGTATCAACTACAGTCATAACAGATGTTTCGTCACGTAAATCTAGTCAAATTATCAAATCTCAAAAACAGTTGATCCCATTTTAATCAACTTTGTAAGAACTATCTTGTATAAAAACAACTCCAATGAACACTACCAAGAAAAATAATCATGAAGACTAAGCTTCAGGTGAGCACGTCATGGCCCGTTATGCCTCTTGTTATTATCTATTTCTATATCTTCAAACTCGTCAAAAATCATACACCAGTTTGTATAAAGCTTTGGATAGTAAATTACATCACAAGCATTTATATATGACCCGGACCTTTAAAGAGGTCAATATTACTGTGAAAATATGACAAGATAATCACAAATGAATTTCTAGTAGGATCAAGAACGTTTTACAAGAAGATTTAAAGATTAATATCACGTTGTGCGTTTGACACCATAATCTTAAATGAATCTAACTTTTCAACTTATATCTCAATAGGTTATAGATAGCTCTAAAAGGTCGGTGATTAAGTACGTATAACATGCCCTGTGGAATAAGGTCATATTCTTGTCATGTAAAACTTATTATTTAGTACCAAGTACACATATGATCCCGCCTTGAACAAAGTTCTTAATGCCCTGTGATTACTACATACTTTTATGCAGATGTTAGTCTCTAGGACTATAAGGAAAACACATTGTCAAATATTCTAGAGGACAAGCCGCAGCATCGTTTTGATAAACATGAATCTTTGTCGATTTAGGATGCTGCTTACTACCAATTTTGATTGAAATGGCTTGGCAGATTTGGGGGGAAATTACAAACGCAATGTTTGCACCGACATCGTCGGAGACGTTATATTGGCTATAGCTCATGTGAGCTAAAAGATGTAAAGAAATTAAATAGACTTGTCAATTAAAATAAAATAAATAAAACAAGAGGCCCATTTGGCCTTAGCGTCCATCCGGATGCAATATTCTTTTAAGAATTCATTTGCGATGATCCAAAGGTCATGCCTTGAACAAACTTGGTTCGATATGCCCTAAAGTTACATTATACAAAAGCATGAATGATTTATATACATAAACTGGAGACAATCTAGCTTATAAGATTTTTGAAATTTTGTCACATTTCCCCCCATAAAAAATGTGGAAAGTTAACATATTTGTAATAGTGTTGAACTGTGACCCCAAAACGCGTAACCTGTGTTTGACCCAAGGGTCACACTTTGAACAAACTTGGTTCTCCATGTCCTGAAGATACTACATACCAAAGCATTTAGCTCTATGCCATCTAGTTTATAAGAAGATTTTTGAAATTTTGTAAACTTTTTGCCAATTTCGGCCCCAAAGAAGCGCCCCTGCGGGTCCAGCCCCCTTTGAACATATCTGAACCCTCTTCCACAAGGGGTATTCCCTAGTTTGGATGAAAGTGGTCCAGCTGTCTGGAGACGAAGTTGAAAATGTAAAGGTTAATATATTTGCTTTAGCGTTGAACTTTGACACCAAAACGCGTAACCTATTTTGAAAATTCAAGATACTATAGTTTAAAAGTTTAAGATACTTTTATTTATTCTTTGACTTATATATTTATAAAAAATAAAATCTATAAACAAAAAATGTGTGTGTTGTTTAAATTGATAAGAATAGACATTTATCGTAACCGAAAGCGGAATTTTCTCTATGAACATAAAAAAAGAATAAATGTTATGTGACGAACCCATAAACAGTATTCCTAATACATAATCACCGAGATTTTGTTAAGTTTTAATATCGCTACTTTGTCGGGAAGTTACAATTTATGAAAAAAAATCAATTAAAAGTCAATAATAAATAAATTAATCAATCAATGATAAATAAATAAATAAATAATAATAATAATAAAAACCGACAAATCAATCAAACAATAAATAAATAATTAGTTTATAATAAATCAAGCAATCAATAATGAATAAATAAATATATAAATTGATTATTTATTTAATTAATTAATTAACAAACATGAAACTTGGATTTTCAAAATAGTTTCTTGAATTTCAAGATAGTAACCTAAATTTTCAAAATAGGTCATTAAATTTTCAAGATCTTATCTTGAATTTTTAAATTAGTTTTCATGAAATTTTAAGACAGATCTTGAATTGTCAAGATAAATATGAAACACTTCGGACGCATTGTCCAAAACTTACACTACTTAACAACTTTTAAGCTCTATGCCCTCTAGTTTACCATAAGATGATCGAAATTTTTCTGAATTGTCACCATTTTAACTGGCAACCCTTGAGTTCTTATCCCGTTTAAATGATCACATGAATTCACGTCAAATGAAGATACATTCTACCACGTTTGCTTACAATTGAACTAATCTTTTTAGAGGGGTTTTAGCATATGCAATATTCCAGTATATTTAACGTTGACCCTAAAACATGTAACTTTTATTGGACCCAGAGTCACGCCTTGAAACATATTTCGTTCCCCTTATCCCGTTATGACATTTGATTTTATCTTTCTCAAAAAGTAAGTGCTCATGCACCAGATCATCAAATATGTCCATTTGAAATCTCTTTGTAACATAAAAATCTCTATTCAGTGTTTAGCATTTTACAATCCCGTTACCTTATCCTAACATAAATCTACGTAGAGGGACGCAAGATTGGGAAACTAGGTTACACTAGAACCAATGATCAATATGTGATGTGAAAAAGGTGAACGCAATTTATAAACAATCAGATTAGCTTTCCAAGTATTGCAAATGTGTAGTGATTACAAATTAAATTGTAGAATTAATCATGACATTAATTCAGCAACAATAGGCATATTTGGGCCTGCACGTCCGCCTGAATTCACTCGTAATGCAATATGTGTGGAGATATAGAAGATAAGATGTGGTAAATGGACACATCTAAGGTGCTTCCCTACCCTTACATAATTATTCCAGTGATATAAAGGTGGTACACATGCTGATTTCATGTACAAAAATTTAACAATTCACTTAATGAAATCCAACTCTCAGAAACACGAAAAACAGGACGAGTGGAATCAACAGAACGAGACACAGGGATAAACAACCAGTAGCCGCATCACACAACTCAGCACTAAAATAAACGAAAAAATAAACGTCACGACAATCCCACATACTAGTTATTTAAACTGGCCTCAGTTTCTATACAAGTGCATGCAAATACATCACATCGTTTAATGATATGGTTTTTCGTCACTTAATTTCCCTTCAAGTGTTATATATAGCAATGAATTGCCTAGTTGTAAGACAGGAACGTAAAGCAATATTTGTGATAGTGCAGAGAGGGGATTTAGCTCATACATTAGCGTTGTCATATTTTGACATAAAACATAAATGAAGACAAATGCCATTATAAAGTGTAAAGTTACTAATTAGTTAATCTTAAAACGTATTACATGTAGTTCTTTTGGCTTTACATAAGGTCAAGATCACCTTAAACAAGTTAACATCTACTTTAATTAAAGTATGTCGGCAGTAGCATGTGTACATTCTAAGCATAATAAGCGCCCTAAGTCTTTTATTTAGTCACCTTGGGCAATGCTTCATGACATGAATCAATACACCAAACAGTAGGATAATGTTGACATGTAGTACTTACAAGTAATAACATTTTGTGTAACCGGGTTTGCTTAACTAATAAAAACTAAAATATACACATAATTGCTATAATGAACTTTAGTCTTAAATGTTGAATTTTATTATGATATGCGTAACTAAGTCTTGACCCAAGAACGCACAGTACGACATCGGTTGTTCTTTAATTATACCCCCGCTTCAACGAAGTGGTGGTATATAGTGTTTGCCTTGTCCGTGCATATCTCCCATGTTTTTTCACATATTGTGATGAAACTTAGTATAAGGGTACTTGTGTGGAAGGCGGTGTGTCGCGTGTCACAGTTAGGTTGGTGCGACCTCTACCTTGACCTTTGACCTACATTTTTGAATATTTGTGTCCGAACAGTTTTTGGAGCATATATCTCCCATGTTTTTTTTAATAAATTGTGATGAAAATTAGTATAAGGGTACTTGTGTGGAAGGCGGTGTGTCGCGTATCAAAAATAGGTCACTACAACCTGTACCTTGACCTTTGGCATACATTAATAAATATTGGTTTTTGGAGTATATCTCCTATATTTTTTCACGTATTATAATGAAACTTAATACAATGGTACTTGTGTGAAAGACAGTGTGTCGCGTACCAAAAGTAGGTCGCTGTGACCTCTATTTTGACCTTTGACCTACATTTTTAAAAATTGGTTTCCGGAGCATATCTCCAATGTTTTTTTAACATATTGTAATGAAACTTTATACAAGGGTACTTATGTGGAAGACAGTGTGTTGCGTACCAAAAATAGGTCGGTGCGACATCTATCTTGACATTTGACCTCTATTTTTGAATATTGGTTTCCGAAGCATATCTCCAATGTTTTATCACATATTGTAATGAAACTTAATGCAAGAGTACTTGTGTGGAAGACGTTGTGTCGCGTACCAAAGGAAGGTCACTGCGACCTCTACCTTGACCTTTGACCTACATCATTGAAAATTGGTTTCCGGAGCATGTTTTTTTTAAAAGTATTTTTCACGTATTGCAATGAGTACTTGTGTGGAAGGCGGTGTGTTGCATGCCAAAAGTAAGTCGCTGCGACCTCTTCTTTGACCTTTGACCTACATTATTGAATATTGGTTTCCGGGGCATATCTCCAATGTTTTTTCACGTATTGTTATGGGTACTTGTGTGGAAGGCGGTGTGTTGCATACCAAAAGCAGGTCACTGCAACCTCTACCTTGACCTTTGACCTACATTATTGAATATTTGTGTCCGGAGCATACCTCCCGTTTTTTTTAATAAATTATAATACAACTTTGTATTAGGGTACTTGTGTGAAAGGCGGTGTGTCGCGTATCAAAAGTAGGTCACTGCAATCTCTACCTTGACTTTTGACCTACATGCTGTATGCACAGGGTTGGTGGGTTTAAGGTTGTGACATTGAAGCGGGGTATCTACGAAGGCCCCCCTTCGAGTTTCATCTAGTTATAATACGTCTTTGTTTAAATCGGATCTGCGTGTCATTACAATACAGCGTTCGTGTGAAGTATGAAATTTTATATGTATTTAATGAAAATATTTTTCTATTTTCAATAAACGCGGAAAGTTTTTGTCAATTACTAGATTTTTACTGTTGCATAGTAAATATAAAAAACCTACTTTTGTTTTAAATCAAACTACATTTTCAACTTAAATCGAACATGCACAGAAAACATAATTCATATATTTTATATTTTATATAATAATATGATATAGGGATTTAGCATTCATGCTTACATATCTTTTGTATTATGCTATGAATATTATGACAGTTGGTCTTGATATGTTAACAGAGAGGAAATAATTAGTACATTAAAACGAAGATAATGAATGCATTCAGAAATAATTATAGCACAACTGTTGTTACGGCCTTTTTACATTTTACTACGTTTGTTTGTAGATCGATGTAAAATTAGGCACTTTTTTAAATACCGGGTCCGTCTAACACGTTGCGTGAATTCATCATTGTTTTGTTTTTTGCTTATTTGTCACTGTAAGTGGATCAACGATTTCTCTCATATTTTGTTATAGGCTATATTCAATTATGATTTGACAACATAGTATGAAAATTGAGGTATTAGATATGTGCATACTGTTGTATATAAGATTGTTTTTGCTTCAGTGGAATTTTCGCTATTTTCACGGTAAACAAAAAAGCGCAATTTCAATAGAGAAAAGCTATAAAAAAATGATACCACCTAACCATGACCGTAAATTCAAACTTGTGCCAAAAACGTATTTTTTTCAACAACAAAAAATGCTTGAATATTACGATGTGTATATTTACCGTCCAACACAGGGAGTGATCCATCATGATCGCCTTTGGATGGAAGGATAAATTGATCATTCTGCAACCAGTTTGGAAAAGCATTATCCCATTCCACAGAATGTGTTAAATTATCTGCCGGACGACTTAGTAGACATTCTATTGTAATACATCCTGTATTCTTAAGGAAACTTAGATTATCTTTAGACGCCTGTGATAAGGATGTGGTAAATATGGGTGATCCGCTAATGATCCATGCCTTAGAAAAAAGACCACTAGCAAGGGGAGAAGCAACAACGGCCATCACTGCAGTAGCGCCTCCACTCAGACCAAAAAGGGTTACCTTGTCAATAAAATTTACAATAACATTAGTTCTACAAAATATTACATGCTACATGTTGAAAGAATTGTTGCAAACTACGATACGATGTAAATTAGGTTACTTAGGTCTTGTATATGCTTAATTCATTTCCCCTTTTGAGATCGTTGATGACGGTTGATTTGCAGCTTATCTTTGGGTCAAGAGCGAGGTCCTCTCACTCATTTACATGTAGTTGGTTTGACGTAATTTTTAATGCCCGATTTACTTTGCTAGTTCATTCTGGTGGTGAATTTTTGATGAAGCTATTGTTTGTTTGTTAATAACGTTTTTTTTCTGTTTATCCATTTCTTATTGTTTTGCTCTTACATCTTCCAAACACATAACAGTACAGTTATAAAAAGGCTTTCTTGCTTTTTTTGTTGATGTTTATGATTGTCATTTATAATCTTATCAGGTCATAAACAATGTATTTTACAAATGTAAATTGTCAGTTCATTTCACATTTTGTATAGACAATTCACCTTTGTGTTTCAAAAAAGGATTTTACTGCATAGTTTTCTAAAGTAAACGCTTACTGGGAAATTTGATGGGCCCTGTTCCGCTCAAAAAGATTGGGCTCTGATGCTCAGTCCAATCTAATTGCTAGTCGAGCTCCAAATAAATCGTAACCCTTACCTAACTATCAGCACAGATCTAGAACAGAGCAGCCAGTGTACGTTTAGCAATTTCACAAAAAGCTGATGCTACTTAGGGTGTTGGACAATGGACTCTTTTGATAATTACTTAATTTAACCAATCGGCCATTTCGTCAATCAGGGATTTGATTGAATTATTTCAACCATATTCTATCATATTATATGGCCTTCTGTGAAGGGGTTTTCTAATAGTTATGATGTAATGATGTTATGATGTAATGTTCAGAAGGTTTATTTGAGAAATTAAAAAAAGGGTTTCAGGTGCCCGCCTCTGCTAGTTAAGTGGTGGGAAGATGTACCATTCCTTTTATGTCATTTGTCATGCTTTCTACTGTATAAAATATTTTATACACAATAATTTAGAATGTATGGATTCAAAATAACAGAAATAGTTTAGAAAACTCAAATTCCAATCTACGCCGTAATGACTATAGTAATAGTTTTGAGTTTTTCTTAATTGATTTTAAATAATGTTCTACTAAAATCCATATTTTCTTTTGTAAATCATTATCAAAGAAAGGTTTTGACACATGCAAAGTTCAATAGAAGAATAGGCGGAAACGCCGTTGCATGGGTTCACTATATTGCCTTCACTTCCATTCCTGTCGCCGCTTATCTCCTGTCTTACTGTTTGGTGTATCTCATTTGGCCTTTTGTCACGATAACGGTGAAGTACTCTTGAAGTGACGTTAAGCTCTTATAAAACAAACAATTATTTGACACACGGATATTTTACAAGCTTGTAAATACAAACCTTATTTGGATCTCCCCCAAAATTGGCGATATTGTTTTGCACCCATTGTAGTGACAAAATAATGTCCATAAAGCCGTAGTTGCCAGATGAATTCGTCTTTGAATTCTCAGTTAAAAGATCTAGAGCCATGAACCCGAACAAATGCAAGCGATAGTTCATACTGACATACACAACGTTCGTATCACGTGCTAACTCTTCATTTGGAGCGTAACCCGGTTCAAAACTATTTCCAAATATCAAACCACCACCATGCACGAATACCATGACAGAAAGAGCAGAAGCAGCGCCAATATTCGGACTCCAAACATTTAAATGCAGACAGTCCTCGGTACCAAATATGTCTGGACTATTTTCTCCACGTTGGACACAGGGTAGTTTATATTTAGTTGCATTGTACTCTCCTCTCCAGCATGTGGCATCGCTCTTACTAAGCTCTTTTGGTGGCTGCCATCTCATTCTACCAGTTGGAGGTACAGCATATGGGATACTTTTGTAAGCGTATGCATTGCCATTGAATCGTCCTCGAACTGTACCACAGGTTGTATTTATCACAGAGTCGTGGTGTGTTGAGGGATCGTCGGGAGGCGAGAAAATAAAAGACAGTACTACGTGTGTACAGCATACAATGTGGAATATGATCTCTCTTCTAAAAAAGTAAATCATGATGGCTTAACTGCGTTCTGTAAGTAAAAGAGTTACTAGTTTATAGACAATACTGTAAACGACTATTTCAGATTCGTAAAATAATGACACACATTACATTAATTGGTCAAATCACGTTAACAAATGTTTTGATAGCACAAAACATCCTGATCGTGCACATAAAATGATTTTTCATTTTCATCTTCAAGACTTACATTCTTGTTTCATGCGGGAAGTTGGAAGGTTGAGGACTCATTAAGGATGCGTATACACATAAAAAGGGGAAAAATCTCCAAACATTTTGTTTTCGATGTTTAGATAGATCAATATCTTAATTGTTATCTGATTACAATGACAAACATGTAATTCATGATGAAGGAGTTCAAAATTCAATTTCCCTGGACCCCCTTTGCCGTCGAGGAGAAAGATGTCCGCCAATTCTATTGCTAAGTGTGTAATACGTCATCGTTATCGAGGTAGCTAATACGTCAACGTAACTATAACTAATATCGGAGATTAGACAGAACTACTATAACTACTTTTTATTGTGAGTTTAGGACATGCTTGACCATCGTTTTTACTACACGTTGAAGTAAAATCTCACATGAAAGCAAGTTTTATTCAAGTTGACAATGCATAGATAAATTAAACCAAAAGTATTTTCAATGACGATTGATAAATCAGAGTCCAGATTTTACGGCATAGAAAAAGTAAAGGACCTGCTGTGTGTTAATTTTACCTACCAAACTATGATATTTTGTCAGTAGTTGTATTCTAAAGGAAGCAACGTAAGGTACGCTGAGTTTGAACATTTTTCAATTTGTTGATAAGGCAAAGTGGGCGTGCTAACTTACCAAGGTATGAACATACTGCAACAGTTATGTGTCATTGCTTGGCTGGTATGTGTATGTGACCCAGCAGTACGAGTTAACCTGATGCTTCCTGTCGGGGTTTACCCAGCATGACGCTATAGCAATGTATCTCAGGTAAACAATTTCTACTGGCTGTTATATTCAGTTCCTAATTTCAATAATACACCATTATATGTAGTAACTCATTAACGAAATTTGTGTTTGCAAACAAGAATCCAGGATACTTGCTGAATAGTGTAGAAGATCGGGATAACAATATTCACTATGATTAGCTAAATAAGAACAAACACGAAACATTCACAGTACCAAACTAATACGCATCATTGTAATAGTAACAATTAACACTTACTGAAACACATAATTGCAATATTTAAACTATTTAACTGGAAACATGACATCGGAATTCGATTCACGTTATGAAAAAAATAACAATACTTTTAATGAGATCGCATATATTCATACTTGGTATCAGCATATTCACAATAAAAAAAACTTTCAGAAAAAATATACTTTTATTGAGAAGATATCTATACTTTACAAGTTACGAGAGTTTAAACACGATACGACAATGAAGAGCCGTTAGACGTAGTAGCTACCTTAACCGGTGTAATCACACCACCTGGTTTCGTGCTATGTGACCGGCCTATGTTGGTCCGCAAAGATTACTTGTCCTAAGAATTGTTGTGATGTCTAACATTTTTCCTTTTTATTCTGGTGGATAATTGTTCGATCCGACTAATTTTGGTTTGTCAATGTCTTTGTTTCTCTGATGATTCCATTCATCCTGTGTTTTTGTCTTCAAAATATCGACTGAATCTTAACGATGTCTATTAGGACATGCTAATATTAAAATATGATAGATGAAGTACCCATTACGTTATAAATACAATATATTTTTTTATAAACTTTGAACAATCATACGTTAAATCTTTATTTACTAAATAGATACAATTTACCAAAATTTTATCAAATTGACTTCCTCTTGGGAATTGAAAATGATTTTCAAAAAAAAGGTCCTCAACAATTTTTTTTGTTGGAAACAATTGCCTCAATTACTAGTTAAAGAACAATACAAAATTTGTTAATTTTGAGCAAAGGTTGCTATATTACTATGAATTATGTATTCGATTCATTCATACATAAATAGCAATGGCTTGATGTTGAAACCAGCCATTATCAATAGCTAAATGTTATGACACAGAACAAAAGTTTTGAATAGTTTTATATCAAATTTTCATTCATATAAAGTAACAATGGAAGTTTGACATTTGCTTTTGTGTTCTCTATATCATAAACGGATGATATGTAATTATATGCACAATAGAGCATAGTTAAAACTTATAATAGGTTGTAAACAAACAAAACCTATACTACAAATCACAGTAAAGAAAAAGCTCTCAAAAATCTACATCGACATCATAAAAACAGAGAAAACGTTAGATAATTATTTTATAAAATTGTACGAAACAATCAAAAATACATATTAACGAAAGTCAAAAAACGAAAAAAGTAAATGTGATGTGTCATCATAAATATGTGCTTACATTGATGTATATTGGTCGCTTTCTTGTGATACTTATCGTTCTTCTCTAGACTACGCTATCTCAATTCACACCTAGTCGACAAGATAATAAACTTTTATATATATCGCCTAAATGACCTTCGATAGCATAACATTTTATCAGTGTTCGTACACAGTGAATCAAGGTCGTGCTAAATTATGATCTAAACACACACACACACACACACACACACACGCGCGCGCGCGCGTTATAAAAAAAAACAGCGTGAGTGGAATTAAGAACGAGATACATTGACAAACCAACAACAGCCGCATCCAACATTGTAACACAAGAATAAAGGGTAATAAGTCGACGTCACAACAATCCTTAAGACTTGTTATCCATGCAGACCAACGTAGTTGGATGGTCACTAAGTAAGAAACAAGCAGTGTGTTTAAACCGGTTAATGGGGCCTCAACCCCCTTCTTTCCAGCAAGAGGCAATAAGTCACATCAAATAATCCAGCACCAGAATAAAACAAAACAGATATAAGTATCTGTGTAAGAGTACCTTGTCCAATATTGTATACCTTGCTATGAGCCAATCGTCATTAACGGACGTCCAAAAGACAATACATTTAGAAAAGAAAATACCCAAATAGGCAAAGACTATGGCGCAGAAAGAGGAGATTTGAGAATGTTGCTATATCGGGGTAAAAACTACATCCGAGTACTACAAGATTATTCTTAAGCAATTGAACTATCCACGCAGTGAACAAAAACTATCAACGCATCCCTCTGGGCAGCTGTTTTGGAAATGTTTAATTGTCAGTTTATGGCTATGACACTTGCTATGCATTCCAACTTATTATAATGGATAAACTGACAAATAGATGTTGGATAAGAAGTCTTGAAGATTGCTGTGACTTAATTGTAATTCTTACTTATTTTATTGCTATATTGTTTGATGCGGCCATTGTGCTGATGATTCCTTTCAACCTGTTATGTTGTTATTATGTCAGATATACTATTAACACTTTCTAATATGAGGGGACACCACATCCTTGGGAATATACTAGTAAGTAGTTTACCAGACACAATGGAAGAGCTGTGTACATCAGTTGAAAGCTACAAAATACATATACCATTGAATGTTTTAAAATCGGTTTTCCTGATTGTTGACTATGTGACAAAGTTTAACAATTATATTCTGTTACTTCGTCCTTAGTTAACATCGGGTTTTCTTACATTTAGGAGGTTATCTGACACAGAGAAATTGTTTGTTCTGTTTAAAGATATCATATCTATCGCTGATCATTTTCAATTAACAAATTTGTATTTTGCTGTTTCATTTCAAGAAATAATTCACATCTCGAACAATACTTGCATTACAACTTTGACGCAGAGGAGATTATTCTTATTTTTATAGTGGACCTTTCTCATTACTGTCAGCGTAGTACATTTATAACTATAAGTGGATAAGTAAGCCACTTCCCTTCAACATGTCGGGCATTGGTGAAATTACATCTTCCACGAGCATAAGCTTCTACCAGCAAAGACTTTCAAGCTATCGACACATCGTAACCCGGTACCGTGATTGCATCGGCGTTTCCGTCTACTCTTATAGTGTACGGAGGATCTTTATCGCGCAAGGGGTTTACATGGGACTGCCAGCTTAGCGTACCCTCCTATGAACGTGCTGATCTTTGTCTTGTCTCTACCCTTCAACCTGTCTGACTTGAGTGACCCTACCAGGAACACAAGTTCCCGCCAGCATAGTTTTCCAGGTCAACGAGACACGCGAAACTTCAACCAAGATAAGGTGTCAAGTAAAGGGAGGAGAGCACTGGGTAAGGGTACAGATGCATACAATCAAGAGTGTACATATAAATGCAAGACACTTTGGAGTTTGACCAACATTAAAGAGTATTTGATGACTGTCAATTATTTGTGATATTATCAATATTTCATTTTCAAAACTTGAATGCAAACCTTTTTATATCAAATTCGAGTAGCCGCTTGAACAAATGATGGCAAGAACCAATCTTTTGACTGTCCTTCTAAGTTGCTTTTATTATAATTGGAAAGTGTAGATTCACATTTTGTTCTTCCGGTGTAAAGGAAAATATTATTGTAATATTATTAAATAAAAAATCAACACAAGAACGCTCAGACATTTCCCGATGGATAACACCCTTTAATCACAGAGAGTCCAGCAAAGTTGTATTTCTTCACTAAAAGTAGATTTTCAGGTTGCTGTATTAGTGGGTGCGAGCGATGTTAAATTGTGTTTTTTTTTACGCTTATACTTTTTCTTCTTATCTTACACCAGGTAAGCTTACCATTGTTAAATAGATAATGTTAAGTGTTTTTCGGTAACATCATTCACATATACCTGTTTCCTTAAATGACGGCCATATTGATATTGTCAAAAAGCTCTACAATTAGGTTGTTCTAAAAATATGTATGGATACAATCACTTGTGATTTACACGTTATGCCAGGTGTGTCAATAGTCCATACAGGTGCACATTATGAGATAATTAATGGCTGTTGATGATAATAAATGTGAAGCATATTGTCAGCAGCATGGTGAGTTTCGTAATCAGTAGATTATATTCGTCTTTGTGACTTTTTTGTTATAATCTGTTATTTAACACGGGTTTTTAGACAATAGAATATGTATTTTAGACATATGTGTGTGTGTGTACCTGTAACATTGACTGTGCATCTACACGGGTGTAAACTAAATGTTTTCAGCACTTGCAGACCAAGCAAGTACATTTTATTGTTATCAACCATTAAGTTATGAAAACATTGTTGTGTTTAAAATCTTAATAGAGACTAAACGTTATCAACTACTTACAATGCACACATGTAAAGGGATTTCAATGTTTGCATTCAACAATATCTATGTCGGCATTCTTCCTGGCATGTGTTTACTTTGTAAAATGAACTGGAATATTTAGACAGTGTTGGTGTTTGTTGTTTATGTTACGAGCAGAGTTCACTGATATATGTCTACAAGATACGATGTTACCTGTGCACGAGAAACAGTGTATTGTGTCCTGGTTAATAGGCGTTTGCATGAAAATAACGAGACATTTAACGGGTATTGATGCTATTTTAAACTTTACCACTGTCCACACTAACTTCGTCTGCATACTAATGAGAGTATTGGCCAATCAGGAGGCGGGTCTTCGTGAATTCGTCAATATTTCGCTGATTTGAACCCTTGTATATAATTATCAAAAGTATTAATTTTATGACACATCATCTAATTATAGTGCTATAATACAGAACTCGTTTTATTTAAGTCATTGCTTTCATAGTACCAGAGTGTGTTTGCAACTTTTAAGTGTACCTCGATAAAAGTAACCAAAAGCAAAGGACCAAGTGAGTTCTCCATGCCCTAAAGATACTACAAATCAAAGCAATAATCGCCTTTTGGCTCCACTAGTGGCTTCCCTGGGGGCCGAACCCCTTCATTTTAGCTATTTTGGAAAAGAAGTCAAAGATGTTAAAAGTTAACATATTTGCTATATCAATAGTGTTGAACTTTGACCCTAATATGTGTACCTATTTTTTACCTCAGGGTCATGTCTTGAACAAAATTTAGATCTCAATGCCCGAAAGTAATCCCCCCTTTGGCCCCCAAAAAGGCGCCGTCTGGAGGACCAGCCCCATCATTAGAACAAATATGAACTCCCTACACCTATGGATGCAAACTTCTACCAAGTTTGGATGAAATTGGTTGAGCTGGTTTGGAAAAGAAATCAAAAATGTAAAAAAATTAACATATTTGTATATTTATATAGTGTTTAACTTTGAACCAAAAATATTTAACCTATCCCAGGGTCACGCCTTAAACAAACCTAGTTGTACATGCCATAAAGGTACATGCCATAAAGGTACTAGTTTTTAAGTTTTAATTTTTTTGTCAAATTTCCCCTTTTTAGCCCCCCAAAAAGGCCCCTTCATTTGAACAAATATGAACTCCCTCCACCTATCGATGCCTTCCACAAAGTAGGGTCAAATTTGTCCAGTTGTTTTTGGACAAGAAGTAAAAAAGTGAGAGGTAAAATATTTGCTATAGTGTTGAAATTTGACCAAAAAACGCGTTGCCTATTTTTGACCCCAGTGTCACGCCTTGGACAAACTTGGTTCTCCATACCCTAAAGTTACTTCATACTAGAACATTTAGCTCTAGGCCTTCTACTTTATAAGAAGATTTTTTGAATTTTGTCAAATGTTCCCCTTTTGGCCCCTCTAGTGGCGCCTCTGGGGACTAAGTCCCATTGTTTTACCAAATCTAAACGCCCTCTCCAAAGGGATCATATATACCAAGTTTGGATGAAATTGGTCTAGTTATTTTGGACAAGAAGAAAAATGTGAAAAGTTAACATATGTTCTATAGTGTTGAACTTTGTCCCAAAAACGCGTAACCCATTTTTGACCCCAGGGTCATGCCTTGAACAAACTTTTTTTTCCATGCTCAAAGGTTACTACATACCAAAACATTTAGCTCTAGGCCTTTTAGTTTATTAGAAGAATTTTTTTTGAATTTTGTCATATTTCCCCCCTTTTAGCCCTCTATCAAATCTGAATCCCCTTCCCCTAGGGATACTCCTTACCAAGTATGGTTGTAATTTGTCCAGTGGTTAAGGAGAAGAAGTCGAAAATGTGAAAAGTTTACGACGACGGACGACGACGGACGGGATTTGTTTAGAAAAGTCCACCTTGAACCTTCGGTTAAGATTACCTAAATATGTCTTACTAATCAGGCTTGGTATCAGTAGTAATGAATAAAGAATCTTATTTAATCATGTCACACACTATTCCGTCGATTTAACAGCGTAAACAGGCATACATATACAATATTCAGACATGCCTAGATTTCGCGCCGAAAATATTCTTATACAGTTCGAGTTGCTCCCCTTGATCGAACTCTTCAGTCAACATGTGTGCGATGTCAAAACAAACATGGCACGTGTTGCATTGCACTTCACATTTTAGTAATAAAGGGACATCACATTTACCGTGAAAAATGCATAATCCTTAAGTGTTTGAACAATTGTATATAGTGTATAGCAACAATATTTCAGGGATAGTGTTGGTACTTGTATAGTAAAGAAAAATGAAAGGACAGTGGTTCAAGTTTAAGAACGGCCCTGTAGAAAAATAAAACTGGAAACACCAGAGATACGTTCAACTGTTAGGAGGGCGATTTTAAGGTAACGATGATGATCTGTTGATTTCGATGTACGTGCTGTGTTATGACCAAATTAACCCTATTTTGCCCTGGGGTCAGAGACTTCATTTGTACAATTTTGAATCCCCTTCCCATAAGGATGCTTCCTGCCAAAGATAGTTGAAATCTGCCCAGTAGTTTCAGAGGAAACGTTAAAACAAATACAGTCAAATTGAACACTTTTCGACCAAACCCACCTAACCCCTAGGGGTGTTGTGGGGGGGGGGGGGGGGGGGGGTTGTGTTTTAA
>JAUMGZ010162737.1:0-16043 GCA_032359645.1 Pododesmus macrochisma
CGTTCCTGTCGCCGCTTCTCTTCCTGTCCTATTGTTTGGTTTTTCTCCTTTGGTCTTTTGTCACAATATCGGTGAAAGATTCTGGAAGTGACGATAAGCGCTAATTAAACAAATAAACAAGCATCATGTTAAGTGGTGTTAAACAGATAATTGTTTCTTTCGTGGGTTATGTTAAAAGGTAATAAGGTTTATGTCTACTTCGACACTGGATAATATACCTCTTAATAATAAAAATGTCAAGCTTTAATGAATGTTTGATAGAATACATAATTATCATCATCGTGTATTTATGAGTTCATAACTCGAGAAACAAGCGGATATAAAATATAAAAGAACGTAGAATTCATTTGACTGAAATCGATGATTTACAAAATCACTTTATCAAATCTTTCTTGGGATACATTTGTACATTACGAAGTAGTCAGAGAAGGTTTTCGGAAGTACTTCTTATACCCACCAAGTTTTAACAAGTATTGCAAACCTTGAATTTCAAAAAAATATATGATCAATGAATAAACCTTTTCATCGAAAACAAATTGTCGATTATTTTTAAGATATAACTTTGATTTCCCGTTCTTGTCGACGCTTCTTTTCCTATCCTGTCGTTTGATTTTTCTACTTGGTCTTTGCTCACGATATCGGCGAAACACTCTGGAAGTTATGTTATGTTGTTTCACTGATCGACCAGGGAGGCCATCAGCAGGGCGACGGTATATCGATGATTGGTCTTCTCCTTTCTATCGGCTACTCTCAGATGACAAGAACAAAACAATTAAAGTTCGTTGGTAAAGAGTTAATGAACTTGTCTCCAGCACCTCAATGTTTACCGGTTTGAGGTCAATGTAACCATTTGGGCATGTCTGAAGCAACATTTTTATGTCAAAGGAGGACAAAGAATGACCCAGTGTGTGTCGCTCAGACAATTAAAGCTGTTTTCAAAAACTATGTTTGGTTCCTACAAGTTTCTGGTGCGGTAACAATTAATTTCGTTAAAGTATGATACCGTCTCTCTCGGAAAATCAACAACTCTTCCAGCAACTCGAACTCTCTACGGACAATCAACAACTCTTCCAGTAATTCGAACTCTCTCCGGGCAGTCAATTACTCTTCCAGTAACTCGAACTCTCTACGGACAATCTATAACACTTCCAGTGACTCCAACTCTTTCTACAAGAAGAGAAGACACATACTGGAAACATAGACACGAAACTGCCGAGCGACACGATTCAGTGTCTGACCTGCATAAAACTACAAAATTACAACCTGAAACAAGCATCGAAAAATAGATTCCAAGTCTAGCAACGAGTAAACCGTCATTTAAGGACGCTCAAGAGAAACTGAATTTATGATTTTTGAATAATGATAAAATTACGGGACCCCTCTTCTTAACTTTGTACAAACGTTGCATTGAACTTACTTTTAAAATTAGAAAATGGGAAAACATTGTGCATATAGAGTTTCTGTGAATACACATAATTTAATGTTAAAACCTTTAAATCTGACTTATCCTTTTCAATTACAAATGTGTAGAGAATTAAACATGACTTTCTACTAGAGCAAACAATACACACGCAATCTTGATACTTATTACCACAAATGTAAGTACAATACAAAAATGCAACCTGAATCATGCCTCCGATAAATATGATATTTATAAGAGGAAGGACGTATTGTATTCCATCATACGCATTCATTTCTTAATGTTTTAATGTTATAATTTATGTGCTTTGTGAAAATGTTGTCAACACCGTTAATGAATTGATTTGTTTGGTACAAAACTAATAAACATGACTCGTAAGAACATCGGATACTGATCATTCATCAATTTCTTTTACAAATGGAACCATCAATTTGGTTGGATATTGCATTCATTTTTTCATTTCTCATGTCAGCAGCATGCAGATTTGTATTAGCCATTTTAACAAATGCACAAACAAAGCATTTGATTTAAAGGGTTATTACTCAATAAAATAATCCGAATCCTTAAGCCATCACTCACGTTCAACGCCAACATCACTCTGGATAGACGTTTTACTATTGTCATCGATCATAAAAGGGAGAACAATCTAGTTAGAAAATAAATCTAAGAAAATCACCGAACAAGGGCGCAGGCTATTGCTATAATAAACAGTTAAGTGATGATGCAAATGACAAGTAATTGTCGGTTTGTTAGTTACAAAATTCTGATGATAATCATTAGTACAATTGATCTTGTCTTAATATATATGTTTATCTCAAATTATAGTTAGGACAGTCACCCTCAGACAATGGTTATGCAATGAATGGTGACTTCGATGTAACCCTAACAAAATTCCTATACAAATGAATAAGAACAAGATATTCAACTTACAGGCAGTATATGTCTAATTCAAAGGTTTCAAGTAGTTAAAATTTGAGCCTTAAAACGATGAAGCCAGAATACTCTAGTCACAACTCTAATAATATTTCCATTGTTTTGTTAAACATTCGTCGATATCGTATACATTTTACTTCTGAATCATAAGATATATAAAAAGGTTACCATACACCGAAATGACACGGAGGCATCGCGGCGGGTGACACATGTGTAGCAGGAAACGCTTATTAAATCGCGAACTCCTGGTTTCGTTTCAAGTTTTTTAATAGAAATATATTTGGTTCATTTTTCTGTTTGCGTCCAACGTTTTCTTATTGTTTGCTAATGTCCATGGACTTACGGACTTAGAATATCGTCTTGGTTTTTCGATTTACTATTTTATATACCCCTGATCATGTTGTCCAAGACTGGGAGTGACTAAGACATCCTAATCAAAATATCAAAGCAGTTCTTCGTGAAAGTTATGTTGTTCAAGTGTAAGATGTTGAGCGCTATAATCGCAGATAAAAGCGAAAGCAGGAATTTTCCTTAACGTTAGCGGCCATAAAATTCCTCGATGACTGTCGTTGACATACATGGCCTTGTGTTTGCTCTGTTGGATCATTCTCGTAAATCCTTGATATAAAATGGAGATTAAATATATCATTTCCAGAACAGCAATTCAATAAATAAGATGAATGTTATTTTTACAACAATGTGGAATGTTCCCTATCAGTCATATCTTTCTGTACGGGAAGGTTCGTTAGCACTGACATAATTTTTGATAACGCATGCGCATAAATGTAGTTTCAATCAATTTTTTCTTGTGTAGTTATCGGTAATTGATTCAAGCGAGGTATTGATCAATTTTCAATCAATGCGTGTGATGTTTCTGTATCTAAGGAACAAAGAAACGCAGGAGAAACGTTTGTGGTGATTTAAAGTAATGCATTAGATGTTGTTAACACTACAATATGGGTATAAATACATTTCCTAATGAGCAAATTCCCAAGAGTTTAATTTGTGTTAACCGATTATATAACAGTAACTAAAATCCAATGAAAAGTACCACCTAATATCGGTAATTGAAATCGTTAGGCTTTTAAGTTTCTGGTATGTTGAATCGCCCGCTAACACGATCGGATGGGATTTACCACAAGAGATTTCTCCCCAGACCATAACTGACCAATCCCCATACACATTTCTCTAATGAAAGCATACACCGACGAAGCGTCCAACACGACGCTTGTATACAGGACGCTGATCGTCTGGACAAAAAAGGGAGTGGACCCGGACTCAACTTCCGTCTCCACAGAACCTGGACATATTTATCGAGCATGTGCCGGCAACCAAACCATACGACGCGAGCAACGTCGAGGAGTGATGGGTGGACTGACGTTTGGCGACGTGCCTGCAAATTCATCTCGCACAATCGATTCCTCACAATATTTTAGATATATAAAACGATTATGAGCACCTGCCGTATAACGAGCGGATTCAGTTTCAGTGACGTGATAAATACGTAAAGAGCGCAAGACAAGTAGTTGTGTTTTGACGTTGCGGCGACGATCAAGATAGGTTAGCAACCCATCCATTGTTTCTCGGACGCCTGGCAAAATGTTCTTTGAATGAAACATAAACCCCGAAATGTCTAGCAACTTGTGTATGTCTTTAGTCGTACATTAGCAATACCATTGAGTGACCCGCGACGGTCAACAACAACGCTTGGTGGACTTTTGATACTGGGTGATCCAGATAGCAGTTTTATTCGCGCGTTCACTTTTCCTCTCTTATGTGGTAAAGGGGTAGTTGAAAAAAAACTAAGTGACCTTAAAAAGTTATGCAAGAGCAATAAGCAAGATGAAACTTTGTTTAAAATTGAACCATTAAAAATTCCCAAAAGATCACCATCGAATATAAGCTAATACGTTTTGGGGCTGATATCAGACAATGCCACTAACCATTTTTTTAAAAAAAAAATCTAGTAATTTCAATATACGACTATAATAGCTTATTTGAGAATTTCCAACGAGGCAGAGTTCTTCTCAATGATTCGATAATAAGTGAAGTTTAATTTTCTAAGAGAAACTGCTCGCCATTGTCTGTAAAAAATATTCTTTCTGTAATTCAGAAAACGAGCTTCAATATTTATTATTTTTATATTATTTTACCGCTTGAGAAAATATAACCTTAATGTGCAAATTCTTAGTCTTTAATTTTTGTTTTGTTTAATACATATAAATATTTAGAATATATATATATATATATATATATATATATATATATTTATACTCTTTGTTGTGCGTTCGTCCACCTCGGGGAGAAATAAATCAATGTTTACCGAGGCGATATGTGGCCTTCGAATTGTTAACAAATGAAGAATGCTATTTACGAAGTATTGAAAATATGATTTTTACCGCACAAAATCAGACATTTAGTTCAGTGTGAGTATTTTAAACACTATAAGAACATTATAAGAACACAAATGAGACATATTACACATTTGTGACTTGCATACAACATGTTTCACTTTCAATTTTACACAAAACGACTCTGCGTCAATCATATATAAATATTTTAACAGGATGTCAATAGTTGACAAAACGTGGTACAAGACATGCTCTTTTGAAACGCACGTTGACTTTACAAAATACCAAACAAGCATACCACATGAAGTAATGTTCCAGTTAATGCTTCCAAACATCATTCGGCATACAGAAATGTGCTTCTAAAAGACACGGCGTAATAAACGTCAGATGTAATGTACCAACAGAGGATTAAACGGTCTATCCTGCTTTTGTTATTAAAACAATAAAGGAAGTAACCAAATGACTAAGCTCTGGACATCAATAGGAACATTGCTGTTAAACGGCCATACACCCGCCAAACTCGGCATTTTGATTCATCATAAAATGTCCAATATTTGTGATTTTGTCTCAAGTGACCAGCTGGTTCGTATCCTTGGATCAATTACACAATTTTTGTGTTACCTATTTAGACGCATAGCTATGTTTATTATATTCTAGGTAGACATTAGTAAAAAAGGGAAAATTTGTGTAACATTGGATATTTATTACTCTCTATTTATGTATAAATACAAAAGATTTAGTAGTGCAATTGAGGCATATGCTGAAATGTACATGTCTTGCGTTTAAGGTAGAGATTAGAACAAGAAACACAAGTTGTACACATTTTGACGTTTGATGATATTTATTACATTCTAAGTAGACATAAGGTCAAGGGGCACATTTGTTTAATACTGACACCTGATACATAATTTTATTATACATGTAGTTATGTGGCTTGTTCTCATAAGGTCATGGAGTTTTTCATTACGTGAATGTATTATTCATATTTCCATGCATGTGAATTTATTCAACCTTGCAATGACTAAGACAAGTAACTAGAGGTAAAAAAGGGAAGAGAATTGGTACAAATGTGAAACAAAGATTTGACGAACACAGAACATATTCTAAGAATTTTAGCAATAAATAGCCTAGTCATCCATAATTCTCAAATGTATTGCTTAAAATAATCCAAGTCCCAGATCTATGTTTGAAAAACAAACGGATTCATTTATTCCAGTTCACACTTTATGTCATTTTTAGAAATCACAAATATTTGGAGACCTGTTGGTGAAATCAAAATACACAACTTAATGTGAACGTCATTGAATGTAAGAGGAATACCCCTATGGTCCTTTGACATAGATTTCGGAGCAGAAGTTCCATCAATATCCAGTTAAAACCATTTTAACATTGTCATATGAAGTTTCAGTGATATTTTGAATTTTCATATGACAATGTTAAAAAGCTTTAGTGAAATTTTTATACTCATTTCCACAACAATTTCAAATAATTTTATGTCTTACTTCCAAGAATTTATGAGAACACACCATAAGCAGTAATACAGTTGTACAAGAGACAAAGATGTGTAATAGTGACATATAATGGTACTTAATTACATTCTAGGAAAACATCAATGCAAGTGACACATGTTACGTTATGGTGACTTATAGTGATTTTTATTACATTCTAGGTAGACATTAGTACAAAAGACAAAGTTGTGTAAAACTTAACTACATTTTGGGTTTTATAGCACATTCTCTTATATACGGCTTCCAAACTTTTCGAAAAATTCTGTATGTAAAAAGCGATACATCTGCTAACATGAATACACTTTGAATAGCATGTTGATATTTTAAATGTTCTTATACATGTTTATATTAGTTTATCCGTTAGTTACATAATATCTTAACTTTTTGACACACATGTAATTAAATCAAAAACAAAAATTTAATATGTATATTTTTTAACTGTAACCATTCAAGGAGAGGGCTCAAATAGGCTTGCCTGCTGCCCAATTCTTATTGCAAATTGATTTTTGTAATAAAATATTGAAATTGAAAACAAAAACGTTTATTGTCAAGTGAATGAAATTGAATTTGAACAATAATGGCTTTCTCAAAATCTAATATACAATATCCATATACTAGTACATGTACTTCATCTCACTTGCATTTCTGAAGAAACGGGGCAAAGTTTCTCTCGTTTAAAAGCTAAATGCACCGTTTCGTTTTTAACAATTTTAAACTAGTATATTTAGTTATAAATGTATTTCTGCGACATTTTCAATATGTAGACAATTTCATGGAAATGAGTTTAGTAATCGATTCAGTGAAATACAACAAAACAATTAAGGGAACATTTTCCTTCGAATGTCACACATCAATCAAAATTACACAGACGAAAAATCGTAACCATTGCAAATATTTTAAATTATTAAATAATTTTCCGATTTAGGCATGCTTCATTGTTAAATTATCGCACAAAATACCGTTAATCAGTTTGGATTAGTCAAGCATATGTTCTGTTTTTTAACGGTGTAGAGGATTATGTGTTGAAAAAGACGGATGTTGCGCATTAAGCAAACACATTGAAGCACCACGAACCATGACTGAACCATTTAATACACATTGTCATTGCAAAATGATGAACGATCTTGGTCTTCCGCTATCCCCTACAGTGTAACGGCATAGAAATTGATATAAAGCAACTCTGAGCCCGGCGATTCCAGTCAAACGCTGTCAAAGAAGGCATTTAGCCAGTATCACTAGATGCGCGGGAAAATCCTATCGCGGTTTTCTGATTCAGTGGCTGATGTTGAAACCTATTCTTTACTATGCCAGCGTAGCAGCTTATCGTTCAGTAAGCTTTGCGTTATAAGCAGAGAGCAGAACAGGGAGATACCGTCACACGAAGCGTGATAGAAACAGTTTATAGAGGATAATGTGTATGAGTGTGCAGACACTGTGATTTCATCACATCACACATTGTTTCTTTTACATCTGTTCAATCAAGAAAGCAAACAAGCAATTTGTTGACATCAAATAAGTTTTTTTGGATTTATTCTCAATTATCGCCATTTGCAATTGAAAACTGTAAGTATTTTTATTTCCAATAGTTTGTCAACCCATGTATAAATACAATCACTTTTTCTTTTAAAAATGGTAGGGGTCATTTTATACATGATTAATCTCAGATAAAGCAGAGGTTTCATCTTAGTTTTTTCTTTTTAAGACAATATCCTAAAACAACTTTTCTCGAATTTTTGGAAACAATATATATTGCCGTGCCTGCAAATAGAAACAAGGTAGAAATATGTAGTGCTTAGGTCTTATGCCCATTGTGAGAACTTGTCGATATACAAATCTGTAAAATTGTAAAAGGAAGTAAATAACCGTCATTGCACTAATTCTGAATTTAATTTTATTGCATTTTATTGGATTTAGACATAACAAATTATTAAGAGACACTCATTTTTTAGATTAAGTATGAAGCCGAAATAAGAATCAAAATTTATAGGGCAAAGAGCATACCGTGTTGTTCGTGTGCTTACTTTTAGAAGCATTAATCTCTTACAATTTTTACATGTTAATGATGACCGATTTCGTTTCTGGAAATTTAATTGTCATGAATGAAATTAAACCGCCTTGTTTTCGCAGCCCGTATGCACTGACACATTCATTGATGACCATTAACTCTTCACTTGCTATCAATCTAGCATGCTTGTACAAATATTATGATTGTTTAAAATTAAAGAAAAATTGATTATGTTGCTTAAGTAATTGTTATGTAGAAGGCTGTGATACTATACAAATCTTAACAAAGCGTGATTTAGCCTTCTCTACAGGGTAATAAACAGCAATGAGATGCTCTCTTAATATGTTAATAGTACACTCGATAAATGTTGTTTTACAACCACAGATCAATTTAAAGGAGTCTTCTCTGCGAATCAATTAAAAACAGTCTTCTTTACATATCAATTAAATGAACTGCGACATTTATTACTTGTACTATAAAAATATTTTATCTCTGTTTTCAGCAATAAACGAAATTGGGTTTTAACGGTTAATCTACCAATTATAAATTTAACGAAGAGCGTACGTACTTTCTTAAGGCAAAAGAATCGTAAATGATGGAAAATAACACCGTGTCGCTACTCTTAGATGAAAAAATATACATGTATATTACCAAAATTACCATATTTGATCGTAGGAATCGATTTAAGATTCAGCAAGAAATCGATGACGGGCATAATATGATTGTAAAATTGCTTGTTATATAGATGGAATCTTTCATTACAGATTTAGACCTAGCATTTGATCTTTACTTAAGGGCTCGTGGTTATCTTAAGGGACTTTAGCCAACAATGCAAGACGTCCGCTGTTATTGAGCAAGACGAAGTTGCACTTTACTCGCTGTTAAAACAGATCTTACCGATCTATTTAGAGATTCTTTGTAATGAGAATTCATTGAGGTTTTCACACCTCCCGTCGTGGCAACACGAGTATCGATGAAACGTGACACGGCAGTAATCAAATAACGCAAGATGCACCAGTGTGGCCAATGGGACAATTTGGTAGAACTATGGCTAACTGTCAATGCAACATTCTACATCAAATAGATTTGACATTCTCTGAAAAAAGTAGACGTATACATCCGTAAAATTGCACGTAAAAACGTGGAAAACCATGTTACAATTATAGTAAGGCAAGGAAAGTGTGTTAATTAAGGAAATACATGTAATAATACATAATGCCGTTCATTATATTGACAGTCAGAAACAATGTTATACCTATCAATAATTAAAACTAGTGTATGATTTAAATTGAATGGTTTCATATTTTTTGTAAACATTCTGATATGCAGTTTTTATATTTAGAGTTATATGTTATATATCTAAATGAATGTGCTCTACAGCTTTTGCAACATATTTGTAATGCGCAAGTAAAAAATCTTACAAAAGACTACCTGCTTTATTGTACTTATCACGAAGTAACGTTTCTCAGTGGATCTTTGTGATCTCACTTTAAGTGCCAGTTCGACAATTGCAGGCAATATGTCTTCCTTTCATTTAAAAGTAAAATATAATTGGTTTATACCTTAAGTGGTTTTCAGATTATTTCATAACGTTCGATGTATTGCTAATTTGTTTTTACAAAGACTTACATTATACGGATATAATTGACCAACCTGAAAGCACCTGTTTATCATATAATCTTTAAAGATCTCTTGTCTCTTGCCATTGAAGGCACGTCTTAGCGATGTTAACTTCCTCGATACGAAATAAAGCCAGAGTACAATTATAGTTTCCTTAGTTTGTACTTGCGTCGACTGTATATTAATTCTTTATACACCACTGGCACATTTGTATTATATTGTATCATCTGAACATTTACATCACTGGTAGTGGGTTTTCATATTCGTTTCTTTTTATCAAGGTCCGATGTTTTTATGTAGATTTTATCGCAGTCAGATACCAACGTTCACTAATTTTGTTTTCAAATTCGAATGATTATAGCAAGATTGTGTACATTTATACGTATTTTCACTGAAACATTTTTAAAATATAACGAGCCTCAGGTATAATGCCTTTTGTATTCATACCAATGCATCAATATGTTATTTTTCACTTCAACACAGAACACGCATTGTTTTACAAGTGGATGTGTTGATGGTGAAACGAAAATGTCATCTTGATATTATTCTAACTTCAGCAACATCTGCAAGATTCTTTTGTTCAATGTCAAATTTAATATTTCAACTCAAGTATCAAATGTTGACTTTCTCCACGTTTCGTTATATGTTACAACAGAATAGTATTTATGGACCAGCGCGATAGCGCAGTGGTTAAGGCGTTCGCTTCGTGCTGGTAGATTGGATCTAGAATCCCAGGTTGTGGGTTCGAATTCCGGTCGCGTCAAAACCTAAGACGTTAAAATAAGGCAATTTTATCGCTCCTTGCAAAGCGTTCAACATTGCTGGGTAGAAGGATGACTGGTTGGCTTGGTATCAGGAGATTATGTGACCGAGTGAAGTATCATGTAAATGTGTCTGCGGTGTGATATTTCAGTGAGACACCACTAAAAAGTAGCCACAAGTGCGCACTGTCACAAGCAGGAACAGTCTCGATATGACCTATACATGAGTTAAAGAGACACTAAACCCCAATAATCAAACAAACAAACAAACAAACAAAAAAACATTATTTATGGATGATCTCTCTTTATGGTCTATTCTGTAAGATCGGTATTTTTGTTCTTTGACCTCTCCTGGTGCATGTAGCAATCGTGCTCATGACTAAAAGTGACATTATATTTTGTTAAAGATGTCATACTTTATGTCCAGTCAGTGTTGAATTATGTACAGATGTGCTGTGTAGCAACCGTTAGTGTAACAACAACCGTTAGTGTAACAACAACCGTTAGTGTAACATTTATTTTAATTGTGTCACTAACGGTTGTCTTTACACTAACGGTTGCTACAATGATGTCTCTTGATTACCTGCTTTCTGAATTGATGTGCTTGTCGTGTTGATATTCCTTATATAAAAGCCGTTAGCAGTTATTGCATTGCACAAAAAGGGCAAAGTTATACAGGAAGAGATACGATAACTCCAGTACATTTGCTGGAGCTTTCTGCATTTCATTTTGATATAGGCACTGAGTATGTAATATTAAATTATTGAAACTGTCCATTTAACATCAGGATAGTTTCCTCTAGAATTCATATACTTGAGTTTGTTTTCTTTGTAATATTGGTGTCCTGTTTAACTTGATTATATATGCAATGTGAGGCAAAATTGCTAAGTATCACGAAAAACGATTATTCCATAAGAAATGTTTGGCTACAGTCCTCACTCTGTTAAGTTTACACTATCGCTAATCTTGAAATTTTAAATAACATTTTTTTGTATTTAACCTATTTTTAGCTTTAGTTTGATTATATTTGCAATATTGTGAGACAAAATCGCATAGGATCATGCTTTTATATTAAACACATGTTGCTTCAATCGAGCAATGTTGAGTTTACACTCTCGCTCAACGTAAACTTCTTAAAATAGTTTTTTCTGCATTAATTTTCAACTATTTCTAGAATTATTTATTTTGTATCTGCTGTCGAGAATGGTGAAAATGACAAAACCTTATGTTGCATTAGAATGTCTGCAGCTTAACTCTAAATGTTGGTTACATTTCTTAGTGTACTTTTACTTGAATATAATGTTACAACTTGGATACGACATCACCCTAAGCGTTTCTACATATCCTTTAATCTGTTTCACTTCACCACAAATTATAGTTAAACACATGCTAGAATTGGACGATCGTTCTAGGCTCAATTGTTGATGAACACATATGTTTACAGGGGAATTTATCATTCCAGCCAGTAAAGAAGCATTTGAGACTAATTGCTCTATTGCAGTAATTGAAACATCTCGTTTGAGAAGAATTCCTCGAACACTTCGTATTATCTTTACTAAAGCAGCCTATGATCATCGACATACAACTACCTGCTTGAATGCTTGAAGTACATTTTCCTTTAAATCGACATCGTTATCGTAACGTGTTCATTGTAGTCAGTTTCAATCGTTAGAAATTAATACTTTCTTATAGTTTATGGACCCTTCGAAATAACCACCTGTGGATTTCTTTTGAGATTTAATCTTCTTTTGTAACGCACATATAATTATATAAGATCATCTTCTCTAGCCAACGTATACGAATCACTTTCTTTCTATCAGTAGTGAAACGTAGTGTAGCGAAACTTGGCTTGCGAAGATGATATAAGATAAACTAATTTATTGCAAGGGAATATACACCAAAGAAGCTGAATATACTCAACATATCACACACACACACACACACACACACACACACACACATGCACGCACGCACGCACACATGCGCACACACACACACACACACACACACACACACACACACACACTTTATGAAATAAGATTGATAAAAATAAATGAATACAATAAATGAGCAGACATTAAACAATGACATGCCCCAGTTTAACTAGAGGCATACCTTTACCAACATAAACAGTGAACATATAAACAGAATACATTCTTTGAAATTGATTTATTTTCTCTCAAACATACCTCAAGTGCCATGGGATTAATGATAGAAAGGAGACAAGCTATGATGGGGGAAAACCAGGCGGTAGTTGACTAATAGGACAGTAATAAAGACCATAAGTTGCTAAATGGATATAAGACCATTCTTATAAAGAGCATACATGGCGTAGAATGTACATAGTAATTCAAGAATACATTAAAAATACAAACACAAAGACACTATTTAAGAACTTTTAATACAGAAAATACAAACGAAAACACAAATTGGACTAAAACTAAAACAGCAATCGTCTACAAAATTGAAATAATAAAAATGTAAAGTGACCATTTTCTGCTTTATATGTTCTACCCCGCGTGATGCCTCCCTGTCATTTTGATTCAATTGTAGCATTCATATAAATTTAAAGTAATGATTTTGTAGGAAATTCAATATCAATCTTCTTACGATAAAGTCCTAGTGAAAATCGGAATATCGTCACAAGTTAACTATATGACAAACATTAGGTCATCAAAAAGATCAGAAGGTACCACTTGTGTCAACTTCTCGCATAGGTCGAAAATATGAGCTGTGTGGTGTAATTTTAATAAGCTTATTAAAATTTCGGTAACAAATTTCCTTGATTGAGACATGTAAAGCAATCATCTTTCAAACTGTCTCGGGTAGATCTTGATAAACAAATATCGATCAGACGGTCTAAGTATGCTGCGTATCTATACGAATCAATGCTGTCCGTTAGTTCCAGAACATAATACACCTATATTTCATTCATTCAATGTGCATCGTCTATGAGAGGTTACGTTCTATCTATGCATTGTACAATTTGCTTGTTGGCGACTTAAGTTTTCTTGCCACCGCTCTTATACACATGTTATGCTCACCGTGGAACCTTGTCTCTCCCTTTAAAAATTCGATGTTTCAATATTTGTATAGCTCTTTTCTAAATCTATTTCGCCAAGGTATCGCCAGAAGAAGCCTTCCGATATGTGTAACCCTATATAAAATACTCTTAAATATGGATTATTAATTTAATATACAATTTTGCTTAAGAAAACTCACACCGGTTATATATGTTCGGAATATATATGAAGTAGTCACAAATGAAACAAATAATACATAAGCGTTGTTTGAACCCCATTTGTTATAAAGTGATCAAATAAAAAAGTTTCATATATATATTGGGGTTTTTGTCAACACTATTTGTAATGAAACATTTTGTTACACAAAGAGGTGCGACCGTAACTCCAATTTGATTCAACCGAATTTGTTTTTACAATAACGGGATCAATCACAACCCTACGTGTAATTAGCATCGCAAATAGCGTCGATGTTGTCGATCACATTATATTAATGTCACAGTACTCTAAGTGGGACACCGCCAACTATACATATGAATCTAGCGTAAAACAAATGCATTGCCAAATTGTTGTTTGTCTTGTACGAAGGATCTTCTCTGAATGATTGTTCTGTGTTAATGGTACACTAAAGCAGCACCAGTTTCTAACAATACCCCTTTAAAGAAGACTAAGGTAGTTAGCAGGTGAAAGGGTCCACATTAGGCCACGACTGAATTGATACAATTTTTGAATGCAGCAATAAGAACTAAAAAGAAGGCTAGGGTAATATTAGCAGGTGAAAGGATCCACATTAGGCCATGACTGAATTGATACAATTTTTGAATGCAGCAATAAGAATTAAAATCAATAATATATTCATTTTGTATGCATACACAGAGACTTTTAGTGTTCAGTCATGTAACACTTTGGCATTTGGAATGTGAAATCATAAAATGCACCGAGCGCCACATGATGCGTACCGAATGCCATATATAAGCAATCCAATAATGTCCCCAGGACAATATTTAAAGTTTCCTTGTACACTGAATGAAATGCATTCATATGTAAATATGCACATTAATTATGACAAACAAATCGAACGACACAAAATATGAATTTGTGTGAACGTATATTTCATATATACTTCAACATTAATCTTTTCAACAAAGTAGTCTTACCGGCGTCCTCACATAGGTCCTGTTGCGTTCTTGCGTTAACGCTGCCATGATATAGAATAGTTTTACCGGCGTCCTAACATGGGTCCTGTTGGGTTCGTGCGTAAACGTTGCCATGATATAGAATAGTCTTACCGGCGTCCTAACATGGGTCCTGTTGCGTTCGTGCGTAAACGTTGCCATGATATAGAATAGTCTTACCGGCGTCCTCACATGGGTCCTGTTGGGTTCGTGCGTTAACGTTGCCATGATATAGAATAGTCTTACCGGCGTCCTCACATGGGTCCTGTTGCGTTCGTGCGTAAACGTTGCCATGATATAGAATAGTCTTACCAGCGTCCTCACATGGGTCCTGTTGCGTTCGTGCGTAAACGTTGCCATGATATAGAATAGTCTTATCGGCGTCCTAACATGGGTCCTGTTGCGTTCGTGCGTAAACGTTGCCATGATATAGAATGATGTTTCAAGCATTTTGATAATCTTAAAACATACAAATATTAAATTTATAAGCAAAGCTGTTTCAGCCATAATCATTTCCATAAACTTTCTTTCAAGCGTCCATATATTTTCTAATGGCGTTCGAGTGTAATAACATTACCAGCAAATAGAATCATATTTCACACATTTTGATAAGCTTAAATTTGTTCAAAATATTATTTTTTGTTTTTCTGTACTTCCCAACATGTGTCCTAGCTATTCTATAGAATATACTTACAATGTTCGTTGCGTTATTATGTAGAATGGTAACCTGTTTGATCCAATCATTGGATTTCACGGTTGTTACACGTTAATATGTGTTGCTCACGCTATAGTTGTGTTACGTTGTACCAGAATGTGTTGATCAGGACACATTTGGAATTTTGATAGTGGAGGGAGGACCTGTTTTGCAAGGTTCATGTAACTTTGTACTTTGCATCGTCTACAACAAAATAATCCATTGTTTGCGTTTCAATGCAAACGTGTTAAGTTAGGATAAGTGTACAAGAATACAAAGACGGAAAACGTATTCTCTATATGACAGGCATTCGTCCACGTGTCAAAGTCTAGCTGCGAATCAACTGTCATCAATGACCACTCACGATAAAACTAATGTCAGAATAGACAAGAACAAGGTAAAGACAGGCGGGTTAAACAAAACGGAAAGCCTGATGTTTAGAACAGTTCCACCAACTATCATTTAACCAATCTCTACCCAGGTTACCATACACCGGAATGACACGGAGGCATCGCGGCGGGTGGCACATGTGTAGCAGGAAACGCTTACCATATCG
>JAUMGZ010162748.1:0-16041 GCA_032359645.1 Pododesmus macrochisma
CTGTATTCTAAATTTGTGTGCTTGACTGATATACATTTCGGCTTTCGTATTTCGGCAACCCCCTTTATTAATTGTTAGTTAGTCAATCAGTCATTCCATCAAAAGTCAGTCAGTCCGTCCTTCTGTCTGTCTTTGATTATATCAAAGATTGCAAGTTCATGGCAGTTACCTCATTTATATTTTGGTGCGACACATTTTGGAACAGAAATCATCAATGATAACAGGATAGATACAAAGTAAACAATTATGAGAATCTCCTAGAAGTAGCAACACATTCAACCTGATACCTTGAATACAAGTGTGTTGTACTTGATTCTTAAAGTATTAACATGCCTAACCATGACAAATAGACAGAACAGTGTAGAAAGAATAACCAGTGCATATCAACACAAATGAATCTCAAAAGAAAAAATACCATATGTTAGTTGCAAAAAAATTTACGATTATATACTTTTGAATTATTATGCTTATTGTGTAAAATTTGTGCATACATTTCGTGAACTTCAAACTTGCACAGTTAAATGAATTTATATACACGAACACATTCAACACACTGAAGTATCAAAATGTACGATTGCTTTTCCTAAAATGATAAATAGGATACTGGTTACAAAATTGTTTACATGTATATGAACAACACAAAGCGAGGTGATTAATTGTATTATATATACATATCGCGAGCATCTGGTTTCGCTTCTAGTTTTCTAATAGACGTTCGTGATGTTTCCTTGATAACTTAATAAATGTATATCTGGTTCTTTTTCTGTTTGCGTTCCACGTTTTCCTTTTGTTGCCCGTTTGTTGCCCATGGGCATTGACTTACAGCTTTAGAATATCGCCTTGGTGTTTCGTATTTACTACTTCAACATTTTTGATTTTTTAATAAGTATTTGAAAAGTTCTTAAACTCAATTGATCGATACAAATATATGTCAAACCCCTTTAATTTTGTATTAGATTCTGGAAACATACTAGAGAGTTGGTCACTTTGAATTATTGACACACAATGATCAGAAAAACATATAACCTTTCTCGCTATGAAATCTATTTTAATTGGAAATTATATCCAACAGGAATTTGTCATAACAAAACATTAACCAACAAACTTTATAATACATTTTCTTTTAGGTATGGAAATTGTTCATCCAATATCAGATCCATACAACCGACGCACGAAATCAAAGTTTCATATAACTTGTAAATTCAAGGGACCACATATTCCAGATGTTCGTTGGTTGAAAGATGAGAAAATAGTGACCTCTGATCCCACTGTACATACATCTACACTAATGTCACAGACAGCTGACGGGGTGACGGTCATAGCGACACTGCATAAGAAACATACGATCTATAGTGACGCAGGGCGTTACTCGTGTATGGATGCAGCATCAAACGTTAGGCAGCATGTCAACATCAACTTGGGTACGAAATGCAATATTATTTCATTGAGTGTTGACTAGAAATTGAATAATATTAATGTTATAATTACAAAACGAGTGATAGTTGAGAAATCTTACCACATTATCATAAAAATGCAAAAATGAAATCTGAAACATGCCTCCAATAAATCTTATATCAATAGGATGAAAGAGCAAATACTCTGTGTGAACACCCCCGTCCCGAACTCCTGATCTAGCTTCGAAGCAGTCATTAAAGGACGCTTTCGAGAAAAAGAATTTAGAATAGACAAAACTTCAGAAAAACATAGCTAAAAAGATAAAGAAGAGCGGGAAAGGGTAAAATACACACCCCAACAATAATATACAATTGTCTGTACGCAGAGTCAAAAATGAAAAAAGGTCAATACAGCATATTTAAGTTGTAAAATTATCCTATCATCTTCTCGATTTGGTTTAGGAACACAACAATAAAAAGGCTTTAGCGGCGATGTAAATATTCCTCCAGACGGGAAATGTGAGCCCATGTTACCTGTCAAGAATCCAAATAACTATTAATGTTCGCATGATGTATAATTGTGTGTTAAAAAGGGCAACAATGTGTACGAATAATCAACTCAATCATTGGGTTTTTTCAAAGTGTGATTTTGCAAGTATGACCATGCATAACGAATCTTTTAATGAATATTGTATACATTTTCTAAAATGAAAAACCGCCCTTCTTACAATGCAAAACCGCCTCAACTATAAGATATAGTTTAACATATAAGTCATAGATTGTTATACGACATACTCAAATAAAACAAACATAAATGACACATAATAAATATATTTCTTACGGGGCTGTATATGCGTATACTTTTTCTACGAGATCGTTACTCGTTTAGATTTTCATTGTTAATTGATGTGAGCGTTTGGTTACGTACTGGTTGACAGTCCAAAGTCGGCCCGCGTGAAAAGCTAATCTTGAGTATCGTTGTGACGTCATTTTAAGTATGGTGCTGAATTGTTTCATGCTGCTGTTGTTGGTTTTTCAATGTCTTTTATTCTGATGATTCTACTCATTTTGTTTTCAACGTAAAAAGTTTCGAATTTTAAGTCTGAAGACAAACACAAGCGCCGTAAGTCGCCGTTCACAATAGAGATTGGTCTGATAAATCCCTGTCACACAGGCGGTGTTCGTGCTTCCCCGAAAAAAATACAAATTGACAAATACATCTAAATTGATATAAGCTTACTTATTAATAGTGAAGTATAGCATTTTATAAAATCAACAACAATAATGAACTTGAATGACGATAAATATTTATAAATATCTGATATTTCATTAGCGCCACCAGAAATATACCTGAATGAACCACAGACTATGACGGACATCGATTCCATTCATATATATTGCAAAGTGGACGGCTACCCTGTACCCAAAATATCTTGGTATAAAGATGATCAAGTGTTACCCCTTGTGGATCCACGGTACATGTTCAAGCCCCATGCGGGAACACCAAACGGACATTTGGTTGTTATAGGAGTCCAGAATGAAGAAACTGGCCGGTACAAATGTAGAGCAAAGGAAGGCATGTTTCTTGAGGTTTCTTCTCAAATTACAGTTAAGGTCAATGGTATGTGTGTATTTTTCAATAAGTGTATATAGATATACTTTCCATGCATTTGTTTCCGTGCATATTGAGTTATTTCCTCATCTGCCCTACTAGCAATATTTGCTATTTTCAAAAGTCTTCTTTTAACGGTCTTACACTCGTCTTTTTATTGACTGTTTTAATTGGATGGTTTCCTCTTTACAATTAGGGTTTTCTTCTTCAAAATTTCTCTTCGCTGATTTTCTATTTTCTTTGAAGCATTGATGGCTCTTGTTGTTAGTGTTAAAGCAATGTTTTCAATTCAATATATAATAGACTTTCAAAACCATGCATATGTTGCATGAAATCCACCATTTATGTAGTATTATACTATATCAATATGTATGAAGAAATTGTTTGTGCGTAACAATGTATTTTGGTCGTCGTATCATCGTGTATTCTTGCTCAAACATTAATACAATTGAATATTACAGGCGGTGTTCCAGCGGAAGGAAATGGTAGGATGATTTCCATCATCGCCGGTGTCGTCATTGTTGTGCTTATCCTTGGACTTTGATCTCGACATAATAATTATGGTGCAAAACTGATAGACATGTGTAAGCGTTGTTCACGTTTATTCGGCAATGGCCGTTTATTTAATGATAAAAGTATTGGTAGTAACACATGTAAAGATTCATCTCTGGATGACTAATTGACTTGTTTTGTTCGCGGCGGGTGACACATGTGTGGAGGAATTAGCTTACCGTAGCGCGAGCACCTGGTTTCGCTTCTAGTTGTTTGTTAATAGAAGTTCGCGATGTTTCCTTTTTTTCGTTAATAAATGTATATTTGGTTCCTTTTTCTATGTGTGTCCCAGGTTTTTCTTTTGTTGCCCATGTCCATGGACTTACGGCCTTAGTATGTCGCCTTGTGTTTACGTACGTTCTACTTTAACATTTGTGAGTTTTTAATAAGGATTTGAAAAGTTCTTAAACTCAATTGATCGATACAAGTATATGTCAAACTCTTTAGTTTTGTATAAGATTCTGGAATCATACCAGAGAATTGGTCACTTTGAATTATTAAACATATATATAAATATAAGGGAAGTTCACAATACTCTGAAAACTATAAGGCAATTACCCTGGCAAACTATTTACTGCAATTATTAATTAACTTTTAACCTTTTTTGCAAATGAAATCAGGAAGGATTCCGTAAACACCACTCGACCAATGATAATATGAATAACAATTCATGTGTGTCAATATAAAAATAAAAAATCTAAATTCTTCCCTGTCTTGTAGGGGTGAAACAAGGAAAATTTTTTCTCTATTTTTATTTTCAATTTTTTTAATCGATTTAGAAGGATTATTTGAAAGGTTTTGACGAGAACCCTTTAGAAAACTTAAGAAACAATTTTAGAATGAGTAACACATGTTTATTGAATTATTTTTACTATTATATGAAGATGATATTGTTATATGTTGTGAAACTCTACAAGGAATACAGAAAACATTAGATATATTTGAAACATGCTGTGGAATATGGAAGCTAGGTGTAAATTTAATCAAAAATAAATTATGATATTCAGTCAAAGGAAAGTAAATAACAATTTCGATTTGTTCTCAGTGATAAGCGTCTTGAAATTGTTGATTTGTATACATATTTATGTTTAATTTTTAAATATTATGGGAATTTTATTGATGCTCATCAGCGGTAAGTAGACCAAGCTCAAAAAGCATTATTTGCAACAAACAAAAAATACGTAAACATTCGATACCAGTTGATTTACAACTCACGCTGTTTGTTTTCTGTAATTGAACCAATATTACTTTATTGATCAGAGATTTGGGACTATGAACATTAAAAAGATATTGAAAGAATACATTTAACATTTCGTAAAAGAATATTAAAAGTAAAAAGCAGTAGTCAAAATGTTATGGTGTTTGGGGAACTGGGAAGATTTCCACTTGAAATAAATGTTAAGATCAGAATGGTATTATTCTGCAGCAAACTTCTTCAAAATGATAATGAACTCGGTTCCATTCTATATAGATTGATGTTCGCTCAACAGAACACTGACAATTATACTTTCAGATTGCTGAAATGTGTACAGTCTATTTTTTAATAATACTGGTCTTGGATATATTAATGTCATCCAATTCAATGTTGATGTTAAATATTGCAAATTAGATTTAAAAAAAAGATTTTATGATCAGTTTATTCAAATATATTTAACATATAATATTTTCATCACGGGGTCAATTTTATTTTGAAAATTATCCCAAAAGATTATCAGAAAACAATCGAAACTGGATTTCGAAAATACGCATGTCAAACTTTAAAGTAATAATGTTCAATATCAGCTACATACGTCAAGTAAATGACTAGTTTAGAATAGAAATAACAGTCACATGGATATAAAATGTGTTGCAATTGAGTAAAGTAAGTGTTGGCTTTCAACCTCGATTCGTTTTTGTTGTTAACGGACAGTTTCTTTATCAAATGAGCGTGCGCATGCTCAGTAAAGCGTGTCATACAGGTCACGACAGGGTCATCGGAATAAGGGGCGTGGCTTATCTTGATTTATTGTCATCCATACAAATATTCGAGAATTCGAAAAAAATTGACAAAGCAGTATTACACTTTCTCACGATAAAAATATTATTCATTATTTGTGTTTCCCTAGTTACCAACAAGTAGTAACTTTGAAGAATATTACAACTTTAAAATACCAATTTAAACTGGTAGATTGCACAATATTCGAAGAACAGACAGAGTTTATAGCTTAAGTGCTAAAAGTATTTGTAAAATAGTAAACCTATTGGTTAGTAAAAACGGTCTGGTCCCAAGTACATTCCAGTGTATAATCACACAAATCCAACACATCACAAAATGAAAGGACGTTTATCACTTTGCCTTGTTTAAGTCTTGAAGAACCTTGCAATTTGTCTAAGTAAACTTTCTGCATTTTTACAAAACAATTGAAATATTAATTAAAGTGTCTCTTTATCACGCTCCATATATACTTACAACTTCCAGGCTGTATTTATCGCTTCTGCTATAAAGATATTGTTTAAGTATAGTATAGTTTATAATTTTTATTGTGTCCGCTTCTTTTAGATATCGTTTGAAATGAGTTTGGGGATCAGTCTATACAGAATGATTTTAATTAAAGTAATGACAATTATAGCATTTTCGCCATAATGGTTATATAGTTATAGTTCATGTCATTTTGTGTGTCATTAAATGTTAAGATATGTTTGTGCAATAACAATCATTATTATGTATATATTTATTTTACTTGTGACGGTCATGTTTAGAACTTATGTGTCTGTTATTATGGCGATAGGTTCTTAATACAATTTCGATATAAATATATATTTGAATTACAAGATAATAAAGATGACCTAGGTTACCACTTATATATCACTGTGCCTTTATAAAAAATGTAGTACTCATTTGTGTGTCACGATCAAGTTTAGTACGCATGTATATGTCACGATCAAGTTTAGTACGTATGTAAATGTCAGCATCAAGTTTAGTACGTATGTATTTGTCACCATCAAGTTTAGTACGTATGTATTTGTCACGATCAAGTTTAGTACGGATGTATATGTTCACGATCAAGTTTAGTACTCATATGTCACGATCAAGTTTAGTACGTATGTATGTGTCACGATCAAGTTTAGTACGCATGTATATGTCACGATCAAGTTTAGTACGTATGTAAATGTCACGATCACGTTTAGTACGCATGTTTGTGTCACGGTCAAGTTTAGTACGTATGTATTTGTCACGACCATGTTAAGTACGTATGTATATGTAACGATCAGGTTTAGTATGTATATGTTAACGATCAAGTTTAGTACATATGTAAATGTCACAATCAAGTTAAGTACGTATATATGTGTCACAATCAAGTTTAGTACGTATGTATGTGTCAAAATCAAGTTTAGTACGTATGCATATGTCACGATCAAGTTTAGTACGTATGCATATGTCACGATCAAGTTTAGTACGTATGTATTTGTCACAGTCAAGTTTAGTACGTATGTATATGTCACGATCACGTTTAGTACGTATGTATATGTCACGATCACGTTTAGTACGTATGTATATGTATCGATCACGTTTAGTACGTATGTATATGTCACGATCACGTTTAGTACGTATGTATATGTCACGATCAAGTTTAGTACGTATGTATATGTCACGATCAAGTTTAGTACGTATGTATATGTCACGATCACGTTTAGTACGTATGTATGTGTCACGATCACGTTTAGTACGTATGTATATGTCACGATCACGTTTAGTACGTATGTATATGTCACGATCACGTTTAGTACATATGCATGTGTCACAATCAAATTTAGTACGTGTGCATATGTCACGATCAAGTTTAGTACGTATATATATATATAACGATCAAGTTTAGTACGTATGTATATGTAACGATCAAGTTTAGTACTTGATCAAGTTTAGTACTTGATCAAGTTTAGTACATGATCAAATTTAATACGTATGTATATGTCACGAACAAGTTTAGTACGTATGTATTTGTCACGATCAAGTTTAGTACGGATGTACATCTCACGACCAAGTTAATTACATATGTATATGTCACAATCAAGTTTAGTCCTTATGTGTATATCGTGATCAAGTTAAGTACTTATATGTATGTTATTATGTAATAGTATGACATTTTGTCATACTGCAACAAATTTCGAGGATTTAGGGCGGCTGGCTTGACACTTAGCATACTCTATGTTACCGGCCTGGGACCGTCAACACGAGGCCCAATTTACCCCGTTGAAACATTTTGCTTTCAAATTATGATAGGCAGTCATCTTGTTTCACGCGTCGCTTGAGTAACCAACAATAATATTGAAAATTGTAAGTAAAATTTACTGATTTCAGAATTGTTCAATAATGTCCTTGTTTTTCGTGTCTCACACAGAGCATTGGCTCTTTCCTCTTATAAATAAAAAATATATTTATTGGAGGCATGGTTCTGATTGCGTTTTTGTATTACTACTACTATCCCCTAGGTCATATTGTAACCGATGACTTATCAAAAATTACAGATGTTTTTAACTCCGAAACTCGTTAGCAAAAACCCAAAATATATGTTACCATCTAAAGTGAACTTCAAACGTTGTAGGGATGCCATTCTCGAATCGATCGATACATATATCAAACAACTGAACAAACGTGAAAGTGTATTACGGCATGCACTAGGAGGGTGAAAAGTTGCGTTCTTTGACATTTTGGACACACGCATTAAGGATTTTATATTCAACTCCGATCTGGTCAATGAATCTAATGTTTTTTAAGGTTTATTATCTTAAACGAAAGTTGGAGAAAATTCACAAACAAGCTATGCTCCTGCTGATAAAGCAGGTAATAATATCATATTTGTTTGATAATTGTATAATTTCCAAACAGTTATGAAGGAATTATCTACTACAAAACGTATGTGTCCACCAAATTTTAATATCAAGATGTGATAACTAAGCATACTGATGACAATATTACTTTCCATATAAATATTACGAAATACGATATTCCTACTATGTACTGGCTCCCCAAATTGCATACAAATCCTTATAAATCCAGTTTTATTGCAAACACTTGAAACTGTACCTTACTTCTGCACTAACAACTGTAAGGGACATATGGGTAAGTATTGTAACTATTGCAACTATTTTTTGTCCATCAAATTCAAATTCCGGCACTTAACTTGACAAACTTTATTTATTGAACTACAAAGTCACGGAAATAAGCACGTTTGACTTTTCTACATCGTATACTACTTTGCCACATGACCTAATCAAGGATAAGTTACAAACACTGATCAAATAGGCCTTTGACAGGGAGGGGAAAACATATTAAGCAACTAATACTCTTATTGGATTTCTTTCTGGTAATATTTGTTAGTCGTAATGATGTTGATCGGTCTTGAATTATGCTTTTCATTGGATAATATATTTGTTTATTTTGGCGACAAGATATACAGATAGATTACTGGCATACCCATGGGAACGAACTGTGCCCCTCTTGTAGCAGATATCTTCTTGTATTGGTACGAAAGAGATTTTATGATTAAGCTATAAAAGGCGAACAAAACTGTCTTGAAAAAAAGATTTAATAGAACCTTTAGATACAATATATCTTATTGATATACTGAATTTAGATAACCCCGATTTTTCTAAATATATCAAATTTCTATATCCTAAAGAACTTAGTCGTATCAAGTCTAACCAATATGATAGACGTAGACGTAGACTTAGGCATTCATATTGTTAATAGACTAGCTCATATTAAAATCTACGATAAAAGAGTTAATTTGGATTTCAAATTGTAAATTACCCATGGTTTGATTGAGACATTCCACAACTTCCATCATACGGTATATACATTTTTCAATTACTTCGTTATGCTCAATAACGTTCATTCTCGTAATATTGACCTTACCACCAAGCTTATTTCACAGGGGTATCGATATCATAAACTATGTTAAACATTTGGCAAGTTTTATAGAAGATATCTAGAGATTCTTTTGAAATATGGTCAAATTAGTATTTCCCAGTATGTAACTAGACGCATTTCACAGCCCTCATTTTGTAGAGATCTTTTGTACAAACTTAGGAGGATTAAAAACAACCCTGGCATATATTATGTTGCTACTAACATTTTAAGATCATTCCTTAAACGTAACTAAGTTCCCTGCGGTCCCCAATCCCCCGCCTTCCCTGCCTCCACGCACTTTTTTTATTCCTGACAGTTTAAGTTGGCTTAGGTGTTGTTGTGGTAACTCTGCGAGCACTCTGGTTGTTCATCAATGTCACTTTTCATATACTTAATTATATTGGAATCTATGATTCTACCACTTATTAGCCACTAGCTGTTTCCAGCTTTATGCTACATGGCTTTGTCCAATTTTCGTGATTCCAATTGCCTGTTGTAAGTTTTTATGAACAATCGACAAGGGCCATGAAGTGTATTTATTAAATATTTAAATGTATGCCTATACTTAAGACTTCTTGTCTCATGCGGGAAGTAGGAACGATAAGGCCTCGTTACCTAGTTTAACCCCACCGCCTGGTTTCGTGCTTGGTGACCGTCCTAAGTCGGTCCGCATGGATAACTAGTCTTTAAGATTGTTTTGGTGTCAATTTAATTCCTCACATTCTGGTGCTTAATTGTTCGATGCAGTTATTGTTTGTTTGTCCGTGTCTCTCGTTTTGTTGATTCCATTCATACCGTTTTCTAAATTGTTTATTATTCGATACTTTAAGTGTCCCCTGTAAAGGATCGAATGATAACATGTGAGCAAGTATCCACACGCGTACCTCAGAAAAGAAAACGTTTAAATATATCGTACAAAATAAATAATAAGAAAAAACACCGTTATTAATTCCAACTCTGATGAACAGCCATCATCAATTTTCAATACATATAATTTTTTTCCGACTACGACTACAATCAAAATATCAAAACATCTCTCGCGCAGACTTTTGCGTGATTTTTGAATTACTCTTATTGACAATGCGCCTATTATATTGGCATACATTGGCAAAAACTTAACTGACACGGATACGTTATGAAGGGTGGCACAGCATGAAACACTCATTGGTGGACACCTTGTTTTTTAATTTCAATTGTTTTTTGAAGATTGTGATGTTCAGTTTTTAGTTTAATGTTTGTACTGTGTTATTGTTTCTGTGAGTGTCCCCTTCGTTTATTGATTTACACATGTCAATTGATGTGTGGCTTTTAAATAGGGTCTAAATTGTTCGTGTTTACTGTTTCAGGAGGAGTGTCCATGTAACAATTTAATTTGTTGTTGTACTGGCCATGAAGAGTCTCTGTTTTAGCTTATGCAAGCGAAATATACATCAAACAATATTTGTTTTGCGGGAGCACTGGATCCAGGAAATTATAATTACAAATGTACACGAAGCGCTTTTCAGCTTACAACTTCATCACGAGTTACACTCACATTGTCACCAAAAACATTTTACATAACGTTAAAACATTATGTACAGCTACTTCCGAGCAAGATCGAGAACAAACAAGACTACAAGTGACATTAAGAAGTTGTAGTCGCAAACAACACAGATGGAGTGATCTTATTGTTGTTTGTGACGTTTCAGAATATAAGTTGTGATGTCAATTTAATTAATTTCATTCCGGTGCTTCATTGTTTGACGCATTTATTGTTTGTATGTCAATGCCCCTCGTTCCGTTGATCCTATTCATACTGTTTTTTTTTTATCTCACCACTTTTGCACAGTGTATTGGTCCTATAACACAAAGGTCAAAGAAACCGACTAACTATGAACATGAGAAAAGCAGTAACAGGGAAAACACATAACTCTATGGTTCAATTTGTTCTGTTCTTATATTTTCTTTTTGTTATCAAAACTAAGCTTAAACATGTTATTTTTTAAAATCATGAATAGGTTGTAATATTCATTTGAAAATATGAATTCTTATTGTACTGTTCGCTGTTCCCGAAATTCTAAATGTTTGCCCTTGGATTGACAATTTATCGTAGTGGTGGCTTAATAGTCTCTAATGATATGGTAATTAATAGTGATGCTCCTGTTAGATCTAGGATCACCGAGGTCGGAAAGGTACGAAGGAACACCAAGCCGGCGTTCCCGTCTACAGGGATTTAAATCGTCCAAATTAACACGAAAAATACCGTCATACTCGTAAATGTTTGCTAAATTTAAGAATCTTTTTTTTTTTATTTTAGTTTATGAACATATATAGTGCATGTGGACACAGTGCTATTTCTATCTGGTTATGTTCTGTTTCTCTTTTGGTTTGTATTTACGTCGTGTAGTAGGGACGTACATTAAGCTCATATGTGTGTCTGTGGTGCTTTGCGTTTTGTGCTTGTGTTTGTTGTTGATATTGTATGGCAGGGAAGTGCGTGCGTGCGTGCGTGCGTGCGTGCGTGCGTGCGTGCGTGAAAGGTAATGTGTCATATAAATGTTTTCTGGTGTTTACTTTCATTATGCATTGGTCTGTAATTGTCGTTTTGTTTTGTTAAAACAATAAAAACAAGTTTTAAAAGAATATGGAGTAACGCCATTGTCTGTCCTTCTGTTTGACCTATACATTCCGTTTTACTCGTTCTTATTGTGGCTTCTACTTCTATCCTATCATTAAGCCCCTCTTCTTTTGTCTTTTGACGCAACTTATCTGAAGGATCATTAAGATAATAACATAAAATCCTAATATATTTTATCTATACACATGTTGTATATTGCATGTGGATATTAATCTTGGCATGCGGTTTTCAATCTTGTAGGTACCAACTAAGCGTCACCTTTGAATAACTCAATGTCTGATTCATCTATTCCCCTCTGACTTGACTGACTTACCAGGGGAAACACGTTGCATGCAGTCAGTATTCTCCTTTGCCTGACATCTTACTAGGGTAGATTGGTTAAAGTGGCGGTACGATATGTTAGTTGGAGTGTAATATTCCTTCAGTGGTTTAGGCAGGTTGACGGATATATGCAAAACAAGATCAACACATGCTTCGGGTGGAATTGTTCGGTGGCGGCGGCGTATACAGGGACCTAAACTCCTAAAAACGATTAGTATCCCCATGTAAAGTTTCATTAGATTGTGTACCCTATGATATTGTTTCGTGTGCTTATCCTTCTGCACATATAATCCGTACTTTGTGCTTTAATTTCCCGTTCCTCAGATAGTTTCCTTTCTGTCTATAACATGTTTTTAAACTAATAGATTGTCAAACCGGCGGAATTATTATATTAAATCCTAAAAGAACAAACAAAGAAACGTGGTTCGTGACAATAGAATTTGTGACAAGGCATTGCATTAATGGTAAATCTCAAGGTCATATTGCAAATTAAATTATCATGTAGTTTCAATACATCTTTCTTTTGCTAATTTCTCTGTGTTAAGTGTTGCGAAATTATCTTGTAATTTGATGCCACATCAAATTTGTTTCAAACAAATCCAGTGTATACGTTTGTCATTTATATATGAAACGAAAATATATAAGGTTAAATCGGATCAAAACATATAACTTACAGACTTAAAAAAAGAAACGGGGGACACTTCTGATAAGAAATAAGTTTTTCAATCAATGTCTGAGTAGTCAACCCATTGGATTGTATAAGTCGACTCTTGTCTACATTTGAAGTGTTTTAAAAGCAACAATATATATGCAGTATACTTTATTGAGTTGTGTATTAGCTGTATGTGAACACGGTTAGTGTTGAATTATAACTATTGTCTATCCGGGTACAAAACAACCCTAATCACACGGCGCCTGACATGTGAGCACATGAATAAGTTATTGTTTAATTTAAAGATAAAATCATGTTTGATAAGTAAACTATCCCACATATCAACACTGTGCACCACATAATGACGCTTTAACTGAATACAATGGGCTCAGAAACAATGGAATTTAACACCGATCACATGAAACGCTAATGATCTTTAAACATGGTAAATGTTCTATAGCACATCTACAGTATTCCTAATTTAAAGACCAATAAAATATCATTTACTCGATTTGATGTCGGTACCTTTTGTGTTTTATTAAATGTTCAGACATTTTATGTCAAAATTTATGCATGGTTTGTGATTCTCTATATACTAAAGCTAGAGATGATAACTTACAATAACCGTATCCACATTTTTTACGGACGACAGAATGAGCAATGCTAATTACTGCTCTTGTGTGTACATAGTTCATATTGATAGTCTAAAATTAAGTACTTCGTAAACCATTTTGAAGATTCGCTATTTTACAATACACTAGAATCAATAACTTTGGATGTATTGTTACCAAGTTCATTAGCAATGGATAAAAAGACAATGATCCTTACTCTGATGTCCTCTGTCGCTGTACTCGCATCTGTTTATGGTAAGATTTGTTATTTTCTTCTTTCGAATAAATCTTATAATGTAATTTTGTTGTTTGATATTCACATGTTTTCATGGAGCCAAAAGAACAATGTTCATGAACTCACAGTATGTCGAGGATATAAGGGCTTCAATACTTATAAAAGTAAACACGTCAATATCTCTCATTACTGGTCACCAAATTTCGTCCCGATCAATTTTGTATTAATTTTTAATGTCTTTCCCTCTGAGGATTCCACTTATACTGGGGTTTTTTTTACGAATGAGAAGATAAGGTTCTGTGTGTTTACGGGAAAGCCTACGATAAAAGTGTCAAAAGTATATAAATGAATTTGTCACAAAATGTCTCAATGTACATTGGAAGTAAATTTTTCAAATTGTTTCTTTCGAATATATTTTTGTTTTCTTATTTTTAGAACCTCTTCGTTTATTATTGTTTGTCCTTTATTCTCTAATCTACAAACTAACAATATTACTGGGCTTTTTCTCTTTTTAATTTTTAGTGACACTATTTTGGGATGTATTCTGTTTTACAGTGATCTTACACATAGTTCGTTTTATTCATCTAACTGTATAGATATCTAAAAGCTCAATTACTCCTTCCTATATAGCAACCTACCATCTTTCGAATCGCATATACTCTTTTGTTATGAAAATTTCAATGTTTTCATATAAACAAAATGTTTTATCCCTGTAGTTGTGCAACTTACTAGGTACATGTGTTACAAACTACATCGTTAAGAAGTCAATATCGGGATGAAAGCAATGCCTTTCATTTCCTTGATATACGACATGCCAATGATCAAATGAATGTAACTAAATTGAAAAGGATATTGTTTTCAATCACTTGCCTTTTGTTTTCTCTTGACCTCACAACTGAATAGATTTATCAGTAAACAGTCTCATCATGTTCCCTTATAAACTCTTCCATTCCCTTTCAATGGAAATTCATGTTCTAATACTCTTTTGACATCTTGGTATATATTTGCATACAGTAGAAAATGCGAATCACCTAGACGAAGGGTGCCCGCACATATATGCACTTTACGCAAGTGCGTATAGTAAAAGTGGGCCCCTATGATGAAACGGAGGACGTGCACAGAATAAAACAAACAAAAGTACATCACTAAAATTGTTAGGAAACATCACACACTTCTTTTAAAACAAGACGTGAAACTAGAAGTAACATTTCATTGCTAAGAAAAGCATAAAGATGATTCACGTATGTTCCTCAATCCTTAATGAACTAAAGAATAGTAGTAAATTCGAAAAACCAAAGCCGTAAGTCCATGGACATTGGCAAACAAAATGAAAACGTTGGACGCACACAGAAAAAGGAACTAAATATACATATACATATACGTGACAGCTGTTTGTCTTATTAATTTGTTTCTTAATGTATTCAGACCAGTTAGAAAGAAATTTATGGATCCGAAATATATAATAATAAACATGACAGCTGTTTGTCTAATTTTTTTCTCAATTTATTTAGACCAGTCAAAATTTATAATTATTTTGATCCTATTTCTACTCGTTTTATACCTTTACATTTGGATTCGTATGCAGTAGGGAGAGAGGTAAAACCTTTCCCAGCGTTGAGCATTTTTGTGTTTTTGATACTGTTTCATACAGAAGGTTTGTTATTTATTGACTCTTTATATACTATATAGTATATTCCGTTAGCGTCATTACTGAACCCTGTTGAATGTAAACCTGTGATTGAGATGTACTTCGTCTATTGTCCAAGGTCCGTCCATTGTACCACTTAACTAGTTACCAATAAGCCATGGACCTTAGAGCATACAGTCTTATATTTACATGTATTCGAAATCTGTGTAATTGTCTGTTTGACATTTTGGATCTTTTAATTGTCTGTCTGCCTGTCTGCCTGCCTGCCTGCCTGATAATATTCAATTCTATGTATGTTATAGCGTCACCTTTGTTGATGAGAACTGGGTTGTTCGAAACACGTGTCTAGAGAAATACGTTAATAAATTCCTATTTTGACTGTGTGCACATCTTTTAGGCAAGATAAATTCATAGTATTGTTGGGGTGTGGTTTTTAGTCCATCTGGACCATAGGTCCAAGGTGGACTTTTCTCATACAAATCCCGTCCGTCGTCCGTCGTCCGTCCGTC
>JAUMGZ010162759.1:0-16041 GCA_032359645.1 Pododesmus macrochisma
TCTTAAATTGGTTGTTGTTATGTCCATTTGAGAAACAAATAAGTGGAAATACCCTGGGATATTTCAGTGAGACAGCACTATAAAGTTGTAATAAGTGTGCACTGTCACAAGCAGACACCATCTCAATATGACCTATACATGAGTTAAAGCGACGTAAAACCCCAATAAAACAAACAAACCATTTTAGAAACAAATAAGGGGGAATACCCTGAGACCCGGTGTGTTTTTGAAAAAATTGACTTGAACTAGAAAAGTTTCATGCATCACCATCAGTGGAGGCATCATGCTGCAGGGGAAATCCATGTTGTTGACTTCTTGCGTGTATTACGCAATGTGTCAATGTTTTCATACGCAGACATTAAATAATACCTACATGTTTCTTATTGTATTAAAGTAAGACAATCTTCTCCCTGCTAAACGCTCAATATTACTGGGTAGGAGGAGGACTGTTAGGCTCGGGTCAGGATAATGTGACCGAGTAAAGTATCAAGTCAATGTGTCTGCGGCATGATATTTCAGTGAGACAGCACTATAAATTCAGTGTTTGGTTTTGTATCACATGATCCATCAATCATTTGATTCTGCTTGTTGTAAGCATCTCGTGACATAACCATAGCAGATGGCCCAGATGAAATAAACGTATGAGTAGAGTTTTTGTTTTCGGAGTCCTATTCTAGATTTACATTTACCGAAGTATTATTGCTGAAAGAGTTTGATTTTCAGGTGCTTATATTGGCAAATTGTTTTTGTTTATTAGCCAAACACACATACTTGCCAAGTCTTCCTATTTAAGAGGGAGACTCCTGATTTTTTACCCTAATTTTTGACTTTTCATACCTTCAGTATTCCATAAATCTTTTAATCTCAAGTCAAATTGATATTGCATATAAAGCAGCAGAAAGTATGTCATTTTAGACTATTATTTGCCAAATAGGGTGCATTGTAAGTACTTTTTGACAATTTTAGATTCAGACACATGATATCTCACCCATGAACATTTTGAGAAAGTTGGCAAGTATGAACACAAGGATCTTAATTATGTGTATGCCCTTTATGAATCTCTATAAAAAAAATTAAAACTAAATTTTTTGACATGATTCAGTAAAGGGGGTTGGTGGTGGTATTACACAACAGTTCTCGTAATCAGCATTTCTCTCTAACCATTGGACAAATTTACCTGAAATTGAATCAAAACAGTCTTTAGGGTATGTGGATGTACCTTTTGAATGTTAAAAGTTGTTAAAAAAAAAAAAACTCAATTTGTGACGAGATTTAGTAAGGGGGAGGGGTATAACACAACAGTTCTCGTAATCAGCATTTGACCAGTCTACCTTAAATTGTAGTCATTCTTTAGGGTATGTAGATGTGCCTTTTGACTTTCTAATTTTTTTATTTTTGGTTTAAAAAAACACTAATTTTTTTAAGAAATTTAGTAAGGGGCGGGGGTTGTGTGTTTATAACACAACTTTTCTCGTTAACAGCATTTCTCTCTAACCAATGGTCAAATATTTTCTGAATTGTAGGCAAACATTTTTTAGGGTATGTAGATGTACCTTTTGAATGTCTAACATGTCTAAGGTTTATTTTTAACAAAAAAAATCAAACGTTTGATGAAATTTAGTATGTCATCCATACTCTTGGCCATCTTGGCGGGTCCTTTTTCGACATGCAGTGTTCTAGTTCTGTGTACATTTGGCCTAAAGAATTTATACTACATCATCTTGGGCCAAGAAAAATAGAGTAGTAATAAGTAAAACCCAATACAATATTCATGTCCATGAAAATCATCAGGGCAACAAAAGGAAAACGTGGGACACACAGAGAAAAAGAACTACGGTAAATTACATTTTATTAACTAAAAAAAGGAAACATAACAAACTTCTATAATAATTAAAAAAAAACTAGAAGCTGCTACACGTGTACATCAAGTAATTTATTTTTAGTAGCCTAAGCATTTTTCTTCATTTTAATGAAGTGATACTACCTACTAGAGATGATATTGTAAGACAGTTACTAGTTGCAATTATCAACTTCAAAGACTTAAACACTTAAAAAGGTACATAAAGGACTTTTAGTTATACTTTAATAATAATTACATATCTTAATTAATCGTGAAAACTGATACCTTGAAAATAATAATATCTTAATTATGAAAAATTTATGTCTTGAAAATAATAATATCTTAATTATTAAACACTTATACCTTAAAAATAATAATATCTTAATTATGAAAAACTTATGTCTTGAAAATAATATCTTAATTATTAAAAACTTATACCTTGAAAATTATAACATCTTAATTATGAAAAACTTTTTCTTGAAAATAATAATATCTTAATTATTAAAAAAACTTATGTCTTGAAAATAATAATATCTTAATTATTAAAAAAAACTTATACCTTGAAATAATAATATCTTAATTATGAAAAACTTATACCTTTAAAATAATAATATCTTAATTATGACAAACTGATACTTATAATATCTGAATTATGAAAAACAAAAAGTCAAAAAGCTGGAAAATGTCAGATCTCTTTCATAAGAGTTATGTCCCCTCCATCAGTGAATTATTGAAATCAATTGAAGCTATAGAATAATGCATGATTTTAACTCAAAGTAGGAAATTTGTGTCAACTTTGTTACATGCACATCAGGATTTCTTTATTAATGAATTGTGCATACTTAATGTGATACATTGGCTTATGTTATTTGATGCCACCAGTTTTCATTTTTAAATATAGCAGAAAAAAGTTTCAATAAACATTTTACTTTAAAAAGTTTACTCTGCAGTATATACAGCCAAAGTTTTGTCACATTAAATTAATGTACCGGTAAACATTTGGTGAGGTGAATTCACTTTAGTGCTCTTAACTTGAAATTCACATGAATTTTACTAAGGAGAGTTAATTGCCCGTGTATTCTGTATTAATGTAAAATTTGAAAAATAAACTTTTAAGTACACTAATTCTAAATAAAGTTTGTTAAAAACTATTTCATTCAAATAGAAAAAAAGGTTTTCTAAAATTTGTTAATTGCAATTTAAACATAGAATACCAGTGTTTGGTGTCTTTATGCATGGAAAAATAAAGACATGATTCTTATGGCAATGATTGTTTACATATTGAATAAACCTTTTGAAAGTTGATAAGTCTGTATATTTTGTGGTTAAAATCGCCACAGGACTTCAAACACATAGCATAGGCCATCTGAGGACATGTCGACATCTTTTATTCAAATCGGTAGTCATTAAATCATTTTTATTAGGAAGTTATTCCTTTTATTTACATCCCAGCAGGTGACAAAAGCCGCAGCTTTTCAATTTTTAAAAATATCGGGACTCACAATGCCGGATTATGGTGCCTTATCATTGTGGAGACCTATTAATCTAGTATGCGCTCTATTTTATTTGATGCATTGATTGCTGAGGACGAGAAAGCACTGTCCCGTGTTTTATCTACCGCGGTCTCTTGGATTTAAGTGTAAATATTTGTGGTGGGTTTGCAGACGTCTCGTGGGCCTCATACTGTTTTATGGTGTAGGAAGCATAATATACTTACACAAATAGCCTTAGGGAGATATAAGGAGGGGAAATAATCCAAAATTTGAATTTACAGAGAAAGAAAAAGAGACAATAGACAGAGATTGATTAGATAATGAATAAGATTAATAGAATCTATCATCTAGTTGAGAAATCTCACTCAAGAACAGAGATTGTTTCGTCCTGAACGAGGTTTACCGCCCAGACAAAAAAATCTTGGTCCGAGGGTGAGATATCTCAATCCAACACAACCTGGGGTGATTGATTCTTTTTCTCACACCTTCAACATTGTTATCACGACGGTAACAAAATGTTGATTGATTGATTGATTTTCCAGAAAATATGATGAATTTCCTTCTTTGATCTGCTGTTGTGAAATATTGACTGTTGAAATGATGTCATATTCATTGTTTTCACGATGTCATATCATTGTCTATAATAGCAGCGCATGCTTATCTAACCCTAGGATGGGATAGAGAAATCTCACACGGGTTAAAACACAGGAAAACTCTATCACAGGTGTGAGAAAAAGACATACAGACTGACGACATGAGGAGGACAAGTCACAGGGGATGGATTGATGAAATAGAAGAAAGAAAGAATGAATGAATGAATGAATGAATGAATGAATGAATGAATGAATGAAGGAGTGAGTGAGTGAGTGAGTGAGTGAATCTGAGTGAGTGAGTGAATGAGTGCAAGATGTATGGAAGGACTAATAAATGAATAAATGAGTGAAGGAATGACTGAGCACTAACAAATTAATGCCTATTTGGTGACATAATTTTTAAAATCTTTAAATTTAAAAAGTCATACTTTGATTGTGTGTAAAGGCACTAGAAAGTCTATGATATTCATTATATCTGCATGACAACCATATAGTGTTCTTTATATTCATGATCAGTAAGTCTGTGCTATTACTATTATTAAGTGTCTGATAGCAGAGAACTGGGTTTTAACACTACGGAAAGCTTGTATACAGTCTATAGGTTTTATATTGAACACCGACAGACAGTGTAATTTTCTATTGTAATTTCTGTCCTCTGATCATGAGGTTTTCCATTTCTGGAGATTTGATGGACAAATGGGGTAATTTTGGTGCATTCCTTGTGGCAAATTGACCTTCCCTGTCTCTCTGATTTATTCAGACTGACGTTTCTTTGTTTGATACTTGTTATTTCTGTGGAATTGCTAGATAAATAGTTAAACTGTAGGATCAGCGTTTCTTGTGTTAAATTGTCTTCCACTGTCTGCAAGACCGTCAAACATTTATGCAGAAAATTACATGTCATTTAAAAATATTATGGTATTTTGATATGCATACAACACAGACAGTTTCTGAAATTGTCTGTTTGCCAGAACTTGAGTCAATTGTCAGATATTGTTGGATTTGGCACAATTTTCTTGTCTCGACCTTAAGGAGGAAAGTGGTATAATTTTGGCGCTTGACTCGTAACCGTGTGTCTAATTAGGTCTATAATCGGCCCAGGTCGCGTATCCCTCTACTTTAACAGACAGAATGACATATCCTTAACACGACTTGTCTGTAAATATCGTCATTTTCTGACATTAAAAAGTTGAATTGAGAAAGCTAGGGCTGTCAACCTATACCTAAGCTGATCAAATAACAGTCATGTTTCCCAGTTATCATATACCTAGTCTTCTCCAGTCTATTCTTGATTTTTTTGATTTTTCTTTTTCTTCTTTTTCTTTTTCTACAATTCCCTAATACTTTATTTATTTCACTATAACACAACCAAAGTATCATGTCAATGTGTCTGCGTCGTGATATTTCAGTGAGGCAGCACTATAAAAGTCGCGATATATAGGTGTGCGCTGTCACAAGCAGACATCGTCTCGATATAACCTATACAAGAGTTAAAGGGACGCTAAACCCCCATATAACAAACAAGTTAACAACCAAAGTTACCATTAACGGTCATCTCTTCATTAAAAGTGTTAAAATCTGTCTACATGGATTTGTCATTTTCTCGTGTCTCATACCACTTTTATATAGTATTACCTCCTGGACTTGTCCTTGTGGTTTTGCTCCAGCTTTCCACAAAATAATTGATTTATGTGGCTGTTTAAACCCTTACTTATATCAACATAGTTATAGTTGAATATTACTTAATTTCTAATAGTTCGGTTTACAAAAGTTAATTGTATTTATTTCCTTGCAAGTTAAACACATTAGTGAAGCCTCATAGCTAGTTTTCATTTTAATCTTAACAATGTTGATCTACAAAAGATTTGGTGTGTGACAGTGAACTTGAACATTAGTGAAATAAAAAATAGATACTGCAAAAAGTTTTTTTATTATTATTTAAAGTATAGCTTTAAACTTTCGAACAGTTGTGCTGTAGTGTGCTTAAGAATGGTTAGAAAAACTATTGGCAGTTAAAATTCTAGCAATTTTACGACTCATACTTTTGTGTCACACTAATGACAGATCATCCGTGATAACATCTTCTGTCTGCTGTTGTGTTTTGACCACTTGACTTTCCATTGAATGCATTTGACACATTACCATGGTCAAAAGTTTTGTGTCTGGGTGATGCCCATTGTCCAGACTTGATTTTTACTGCCCATTTGACCATAAGCGGAAACCTGATCCCCTTGACTGTGCGATATCTTCCCAAATCTGTACAATTATATACGACCTGACTCTTCGCTACTTGTGGACCCATCAATGGACAATGCTTTGTATGTATATACAGTGTTGACGTTTCAATTGTTGAATGTTTTATTGTGTTGACAAGTATTGTGTGTTTGGTGGACGCTGGCTGCCGCTATGCATTCCTCGTGATCAATGACATTGTCTCCCCTGTTTGCGGAGGATAGATCACCGTGCCGATTACACACGGGGGCTCTTGACCTAAGATGACTGAGCCATGTTTTACAAGTTGTCTAGATGTAAAAAATGATAAATGTATTTTGTGTCTGTAATTATAAACAGGCCTGTACTTTAACCTGCCTCTAAAGATAAACTTCAATCGAGGATCGCTCTATTTTGAAATTTAAAGTGCCTATGATATGAAACAAATAGGTCAAGAATCTTGTATGATTAAATAAAGAGTCATTAGTCCATCTGGACCAAAGTTCCAAGGTGGACTAAATTTCTCATACAAATCCCGTCCTTTTCAGTCGTAAACTTTTCATATTTTTGACTTTACACTGGACCAATTTTATCCAAACTTGGTAGGAAGTATTCCTAGGGGAAGGGGATTCAGATTTGTTCAAATGAAGGGGCTGGGCTCCAAGGGGCACCTCTGGGGGCCCGAAAGGGGAACAAATTTCAAAAATCTTTTTCTAAACTAGAAGGCCTAGTGCTTAATGCTTTGGTTTGAAGTAACTTTAGGGCATGGAGAACCAACTTTGTTCAAGGCATAACCTTAGGGTCAAAAGTTTTCAAATGCCAAAAATTACATATAGGCTCATTTAATCTCGAAAGACGGGCCATATTATGTTATTATCATGGCGCTTGGTTGAGCAGGCAAGCACACAGTTTCCACTCAATATCTTGAATGATTATTAACTTCAAGTTTCATGGCAAGAATATAATTGCCATGACAGTTTAATATCCATTATTATGCAAGTATCTCAAGTAATTGTTAATCAACTTCAAACTCTAAAACATCTTTAATTACCATAGTGTAATAGTATCCACTATTATCCGCCCGTAATTAATGGAGTTATAGCCCCTTGGTTTTAGTTAGAAAACATGGTTTCCACTCAATATCTCAATTTATTATATACAGGCCTATTATGTACCATCCTAGTAACCTTAAAGGCAAATTTAGCTTCTTACTGACCGATTTAGCCTTTTACAGACTAATTTAGCCTTTTGCTGACAAATTAAGCCTCCAAATTTCAGATATAGTTTCTAATACTGTCATATTTAGCCTCTTACAAACAAATTTAGACTCTGACTGACAGATTTAGTTCTAACCTATAAATTCGGCCTCTAACTGTCAAATTTAGTATTCAGGACTGACAAATTAAGCATTTTCTGATGGTGATGCTCTAATTTTGCCCTTCTATACCATAGCACAAGTATAAAAGAATGATTTATCAATGAAAACATGATATTGATAGAATGTATTATGACATTATGTCCTAAATTACCTTTGTAAAACGATCTTTTCAGAGTTTATGATAGAGATTGGAAAGAAGGCTTTAGTCAAAATCCATCAATTCAAAGAAGACGTTTATAAACCTTTCACCACACAGACAGAATATGCTTAATATGCCCTCCAAGAATAACAACAAATGGACTTAAATGATATTAATCCTCTATTCACATATAAAGGCACTTTTTTCTGTGTGAATTCACACCGACTTCTTCCAAGTGTAAACTCTAAACATGGTAACTGCGGGAGGTCTTTGCTGGTAATTCACATTGACAGATGCTTCATCAAGTCGCAAAACCAACCCATGAACTGCCGTCTAAAAAATAGATACTAATCCTTACATGAAAGACACACGTTTGAAGACGTTACAGGGGGGAAGCGTACGAAACACGCCGATAACCGATCATAAAATCACTTTTATTATAATAACAAGTATTTTAAGGACAGTGTTTTGTTATTACGGCTTAATATGGAAATCAAAGACACGGCTAGGCTTCTCAGTATAATATTATGTTTGATGGTCTCTTTTTAAGGTTGTTCATTTTATAAATAACAAGATCCTATTTTAATTGTATGAACCTATTTATATTGGCCAAACACAGAGAATAGAGTGTAAGACAACTTATGAAATATAGTGCAACCTGCTTTAGCGACCACCTCTATAAAGAGACCATCTGTACATAGAGACGACTAAAATCAGGTCCTTTGAAGTCTATAGCTAATTACAGTGCAACCTGCTCTAGCAACCACCTCTAAAAAGAGACCATCTGTACTTAAAGACCACTAAAATCAGGTCCTTTAAAGTCTAATTACACTTATATTTACCTGTATATAAAGACCACCTCCATAGAAAGACTACTTATTTCTGGTCTCTTGGGTGATCTTTATAGACAGGTTTGACTGTAATGTATATTTAGAAATTTTCATTTGGATACAATTTCATCATTTTTCATATGCAAATGATTTATGCTTGATTTTATACAATGTGCCTTGCATATATGCAAAATGGGAACATATAGGGCATCTTATAACATATTAGATTTTCATTTGCCAAATTTCTTAGATTTTCAGATGCAAATTATTTCTGTTAATTAATTTCATGCAGTGATACTTGATTCATATAATCATAACACCTACAGCACCATTTCATGTTTTAAGATTGCATTTGATTTTAGAGGTTTCACTCTTTGGGCTTAAAAGGAAATGCATTGATCATTGCTGAAAATCTACTAATTAAAAACACTTCACAAATGTACAGAGAAACATTTTGAGTCTAACTCATTTTCATACCTCAATATCTCTGTCAAGTTTATTGGACATAACTGTGCTTCCCTTTTTGCAGTATGTCTCTGACGACCTGGGATGTATTTTGTCATATAACCCGTCTAACCCAAAATTATTATATAAATATAATAAACTGCATTTTTACAAGCTTAAATGTTGAACATTGACATAACCTTAAATGGATAGCACAAAGATTGTTCAACTTGGTTTCAGAACAATATGTTACAAAGTGGATGTGATACAATTATGTCAATATATATATTATATGTCTATAAAGTACTTTGAAAAGATGTAAATCTTCAATCAAATAAATAAAAAACTTAATATGACCTGAAATAGTCATCATCTGGGTCAACCATTATAGTCTTAACATAAAATAATTAAGTTTACTGTTTTAAATTGCCCTATTTACTGTCAGTTAAATATATATTTAAAAAGTAATTGCATACCAGTATTTATCATTCTACCAGGGGTTTGTATTTCTAGTTATTTAATGATCTTAAGAAACTATCATAACTTAATGAATTTATTCAAAATAAACTTTATGCTAGACAAACGAAAATAGTGCCACACAAAAGGATGAGAGAGAAACTAGGAATAAATACATCTAATAAAACTCTCTAAAGAAAACTTCCTGCTATAAATTATTTTTAGATGTTTGCACATAAACTTAAAATACTGTAATCTACACATGCCCCCATTAACCCAGGATATATGATCAGAAAATCAAAATACTGTACATAAAAGTGTAAAAAATCTAAGAGATCTGGAGCTCCAATGGCCGGGGACGACTCTGATTGTTACGGTAAGACTTACTATCGTTGATCACGGTGATCTCATTTTGGGTATGTGGTATAAAATTGATTTTAATTCATTCATAAAACTTTAATTGACACTGAACTATATCAAAGCTTTAGATGAAACGTGAGCAGTGCTTGTTATCTGAAGTGACGGGTTCATTTATACTTTAATCGCATATTTTTAGTGTTAAATTCGAATTCTTTTGCCAGAGGTTTTTGCTGACCGAGTTATTAAAAAATCAGATGGATTTTTAATTCATTAACAATTAAAAGTTTAAAGAATGTCACTTGAGATGTTAGTATTTTAAACAGTTGTATGGGTTTTTCAATACACATAAATTAATAAAAAATACAACTTTTCTGTGTTTCACAATTCAGGTTAACATGATTTGATCAACATCTTACAAATTCATCAAAAACAAAAATTAAATAAAATAAAAGTTGAGCGCACTGAAAGTACTAGCGATAGTTCTATGAGTTAGATATAATGAACTCCTTACTTTATTCCACCATTTACATGTGTAGTACACTTCATGGGACACTTCAAGTTACGTTTTAAGACTTGGAGAATAATAAATAAGAATTAATGAAAAATCTGTTTTATGCTTTGATATTTTGTAAAAAAAAAAAAAACTTAAATCATTTAAATTTGAAATATTTGTTAGAAATTGACAAACATTATCATAATTATTAGTTCATGTATTTTGGAATATTTTATGTCCTTTTTGACCTCCCAGCGACTGAAGGTAATTCTTTTTATGTTAAGAGTTTATATATCATACCGTAAACTTGTATCATAATTTACAATACCGTCTTTTACTATCACAAAGCCAAATTCTACGACATTCCATCAGCCGTTGCAATAAAGGACAATCGTTTTAACTTTATTGATAAGCACCTGATTGACTCTGACTGTTGCACTTAAAAGACTTAGACTGAGCCAACAGAAGGACATTCAGGCTAATATAGTTTATCTTCTGTACCATTCTCCGCGGACTACAGGCAATCTTGCCCTCTCCATTTACAGACAGAGTTGTATACATAAATGGTAATATTTGACTGCATTTTTGGCAATTTTATTTAACATGATTAAAATATAGATACCAGCAAAGTAAATATCACTGACAGTTCACCCTTGAGAGTATTATTTCTGGAATCAATTGATCTTTCTTCGGGAGTTTTTAAATTGAATTGTTCGTCTTCAAAGACGTCCCCTAAAATTGCATGGTTTATATGTGCACACGTTTATTGTTACTAAACAACTGGTTACTTCATTTATATATCATTATATGCTTAGTTTTGCCCATGACTTAACATAAAAATTCAGATCTGCACCGATTGATCTAGTTTTTGCAGTTATATAAACAGTGAAATGGGTGTTTAGCATACACACATTTATCTGACTGTTTATAGAACCTTGCCACTTAGTGGGTGATTCCTCTCTCAGCAAAGTGAACACTAAAGGGGGTCTAGCTTCTCATTTTGCTGTGCAAACACGACAAGAACTTGAATTACAGTGAAGATGAGACATAATGAGGTCTCCAATTGAGAGTATGAATGGTTTGTGTTTATACATGGTCGGAGACTTATCGTAGAGATTTGTCACAAAGTATGCAAGTCGTTAGAAGCATTCAACACATTTAAGAACCCACACAGGAATGCTCAAAACTCAATTACTGGTTTACTTATTTGACTGGTTCTCTCCCTTTGTTACTTCTCTCTGCCCGGGGTGAGTTGCATTATAAAAAGTGGAGAGCTGTGTATCAAAGGAAGAGAACCAGTCTATATTCTATAAGTTTTTTTACCTCCAAAAAAGAAGAGTAACATTAGAAATTAAATTGTGTAGCTTTGATTTTTCTCTAAAAAAAACACAAATTTGATTAAATTTAGGTTACTGTACATTCAATTAAGGAAAATTAGTCTTGAATAACTTACAGTAGATGATGTTACAGTGGAACTCAGACCTCTATAAAACCAATGCTCTTAGACTGGAATTCCCACTTAATCAGCTCTCTGATCAAGTCCATACTAATTTGCTCATTGTTTATATACTGTAAACGTACAAATTTTAGCGGTATTCTTATTTTAGCGCTTTTTGCACTGACACTAAAGCGCCAATTCATGTACAGCGCTGAAATTTGACATCTATATTTAATACTTATATACATAAACTTAATACAGTACTCGACCTAACAAGAGCCCATGTCCCTATAAGCACCCCCTCCTTTTCAAGCACTTATATTCCTGTATAATAGCTAAGATTGATTACAGGAGAGTATTGCAGTACATTTATACACAGTGTTTGGACTTGTAAAATGGTCTTAATAACCTCACCTCTACTCTTTTCGATTATTTAAGTGCTCTGGGCACTTATTAGGTCTAATACGGTAAGAGAAGTACGGATGCATTTACAAGTACATACACGCTTGCATCAATCATTGCTTTCACAGCAATCCATGGTATAAACGATCATAGCTTCATTTTGAAGGCTTTTGGCAGATATTCCGTAAACAGAATGATTTGACCGGAATGGTGTGATTCGATCTGTTACATCCAATATCACATTAATCACAGTAAAACCATGCAGTGTCCATTGCCTGAACTGACCACGAAGGATATATGGTGATGATGCTCGGACACTGCATGACCAATTTTGTCTGAGCAATACTGCAACCTGACCCTGGCTTTGCTCGGGACAATATTGGACCAATATAATTGTCTTACTGTTGATGTCTGTGGTTACGGATTATTTACTACATGTTGTAGATGTTATTGTGCAGTGAATATTTTACACACAAGTTAAAAAGGTCACTTTGCTGTCTGACATTTTGACCATTTGAAGCCTGATTTGAGGTACACTTACATATTAAATTCATAATAAGTTTACTTCCATATCTTATACAAATGGGACTTGATATGCTTTGCTTCACAGTTGAGACATTTTTTCTGTGATTTTGAGTTTTAAAAAGCGTCTGTAGAACTTATTCGTACTACGTTTTCACCTGTGCTTTCCAATTTTTAACTTTGTAAAACATTAAACTGTTATATACATGTACAATATATAATCAACTTATTTAATGATTAACAATTTGTCAATGTTCAGTACATAGACACTAGAAACAAATAGCAGTAGTATCAAGGTACTTTAATTGTTAAATTTGCTTATCAAAATGTTGAAAACACGTGAGATTTTTGCTCTGAATGATAGATAGTCAATTCCTGCTCTTATCTCGATGTATAAAGCTGTCTGAAAATGCGTGAAAATTTCCTGACATTTTTCTCTACTTTGTTTAATTTGTGCATCAAGATTTTGAAGCATAATTTCCCCCCAAAAAAGTGTGCACATTACTTGGGTTTTTATGGTACTTAATATTGTCATGATTATAGCCATTCTTAGATATACCATATATTACCAGTGTTGGTAGAGCGTTCACTTTGTGCTGAGGTAAGTGAGGGTTCAAATCCCAGCCGTATCACACCTAAGATGTTAAAATAAGGTTATCATCATCAATCCCTGCTAAGCACTCAGCATTTCTTTATAGAAGGACATGTTGGCTTGATGTCAGGATAATGTGATATTTCAGTGAGACGTCACTCTAAAGCCACCATCAGTGTGCAATGATCTAGACATCAGTTGAAGGGATGTTAAACCCCAATCAAACAAGCAAATTTTAGATATCATAAAATCATGCACTATAGGGCTACAGTTGTATAATATATGCATTAGAATTTCTTTTTATCCATGGAAGAATTTATGAACTTCACTTAATTTATTGAGAATTTGCTGTTCCGACTTCCTCAAATTAGTAAAATAATTTACAATTCATGCTCACAAAAATGTTTTTATTTAACATTCTTTTATCCATTAAGTAAAGCAGACAACTGAATCAGATTTAGACAACAATTATTGTAAAGCATGTTCTTGTGAACACTCCTAGTAGATTATAACCGAGATGTTTTAAATCTGTAATTCTTTTTCCTGCATAATAATAAATATTTTATCCTTTAGTATGTGGGAGAGGAACGTTAGGGAATCAGTAATTACTCAGAATTAAAACTTATGTAAGTGCCACTTAGTATCACTGTATGATGTAAGATATTTAATATTTCTCCTGCCTCACTATTAATTTTAGCAATTCTGTGGGAGTCACAGACTTCAGTGTCTAGAAAACAAAGTATTAAACGCAAACAAAACAATAAAAATGTTATTTTTGTTTAATTTGGGCGTCCCATTATGCCTCTCAGCAGCAGACATAAAACGCTCATTTTTGCCGTCCATCATTATCCTTGTAATAGATAGAATATAAAACTGTAACTGTGCCGTATAAAACTCTAATAAAACATGTTAACATATATTATAACTGATAAATTATATCACTTGATACAGGACTCGAGTGTCTACCGACCAAGTGTTTAGCAGTCGGTAAGTCTCGTGAACACAAACAAAGAAAATGCAAACTTGTCTTTTCACCCCGTACATATTTCTTTGTAGACGAGACATGCCGTGTTTAAGACAGCAGACGGCTAAATCAATTTAAAAAACCCATTAATAGTGTATTAGCCTAATCTGATGAAATATCAACAAATATAATTCACCTTAGAAAGTACAAAATATTGACATCATCTTTAGTGACGGAGATTTCATCCGTGATTGCTATCCGGCAGTAAAAGTCAGTCGTTTGATATACAGTATGTCATTATAATTTGTATGTGATAACAGTTTCTTTCTCATTGTAACAATTGAATGAGTAAAGAATGAAAACAGACCTATACAGGTTAACTTTGTATTGTTTTGAGGTGATATAGTATATTTTCTTTGATTTATTTTTGATTTAACATAATTATTTTATTGTCAAAATGCAATGCAAAATAACAAATGAATTAGACAACAGGCATGTCTTAACAAGTTTTGTTTGATCTACTGGTATAGCTCTCATTAAACTGATAAAGAGAGAAAAATTAATTTAGTCAAATATGCATAAATATTAATCCTGATAAGGTAAACAACTTTTGCTTTTGATTATCATATAACAGAACTGGACAATTTTCACTCTGTTCTTGGGGAGATATTCAGCTTGATTTACCTGTGAATTTATTTGAAGTTAAATTTAATTCAATTCAACCTCACATCATTGGAAGTTAATTATTCATCTTGACCTCTGTTGGAAGTTTATTTTTCAGTTTGACCTCTGTTGGCAGTTAATTATTCATCCTGACCTCTGTTGGGAGTTAATTATTCATCCTGACCTCTGTTGGGAGTTATTCACCCTGACCTCTGTTGGGAGTTAATTATTCATATTTACCTCTGTTGGAAGTTAATTATTCAGCATGTTTTCATACTACCCTGTTAAAAGTATCCAGGTGTTGACATGTAAGTGAGAAGTACCTTGGCGTACATCTCCTGATCTTGGGTGTCTCCACAAACATTTAACTCACTCAGATAAGATTTAACATTTTACTTTCAACTTAAGATGTAAGATTGAAATAACAGCTGTATGGGAAAGTGCTGTGTTCTCCAAGTCAACACCATTCATTGTTGATTTGGATAAAAAAAATTCTATTTTATCTGGCCTAATTGATAAATGTTATTTTCTTTAAATAGAAATTGTAAGATTTGAATATTTGAACTGACATATAGTTGTATTTGTCTTTATTTTGTATACCCTATCTGTAGTACTGTCATTACCATTTAAATTATAGTATTTTTATATAGACATCATTGAATCTTTTTTTAAATTCATAAATATTTTTTCTCAAATTTCCAAGCAAACAAAAACATTCCTAAACCACTAAATTTGCATATTTGAATAGATAATTTTATCAATCAAATAATTTCTTTTTATTGTTGGATTTGATTAAATATTTTCACTTCAAATAATATGATTCTAAATAAGGGTGAAACTGAAGACCTCACAATCTTGTAACTTCATTCAGGTTGTGATCGATTCATCTCGACAAAGCAAAAGATAATTGTTTTGATTTTAGAAAAATGTAGCAGGTTGGATTATCATGTATTATTGGTATAATTTTCTATGCATATGAAAAGTCTTTTATTTCACACTTACAAATATCTCCCTGACATGACTTACAATGGGACACCATCTTGATGTGACTTGAAATGAGACACAATCCTGGCATGACTTGAAATGAGACACATCTTGATGTGACTTGAAATGAGACACAATCCTGGCATGACTTGAAATGAGACACATCTTGATGTGACTTGAAATGAGACACAATCCTGGCATGACTTGAAATGAGACACATCTTGATGTGACTTGAAATG
>JAUMGZ010162770.1:0-16039 GCA_032359645.1 Pododesmus macrochisma
GGAGCCAGTACATAGTAGGAACATCGTGTTTAGAAATATTTATATGGAAAGTATTATTATCATCAATATGCTTAGTTCTATGTGATATTTAAATTTAATATTTAGACAAATGAGTTTATCTAAAGTCAGTATATCATCAAGATATCTGCAGGTTTTATTAAAACTATTAATCAAGTCAATTTTGTTCGCCTATTTGTAGCTTAGTCATACAATCTCGTTCGTAATGATACAAGAAGAGATCTGCTAGAAGTGGAGCACAATTCGTTCCATGGGTATGCCAACAACCCGCAAAATTTCATTGTAAATTGCAAAAGACAGTATTTTCTGTGGTGTATGGAGAAAATGTATCGTTGTATTCAATCTCAAAAATGATAGAGAAAGAGAAAGTTTAAAATTTTGAATTTTCAGGACTCGTATATTGTTAGAAAAAACTCGGGTTATTATGCACAGTGCAGATTACCCAAGTAACTTCGACATTATCTAAAATTGGTAAATATAACTTTGTGCGACTATTTCACTAATTAATGTTCAGGTATAGGTAGACCGAATGACCATGGTAAATATTTTCTTTATAAAGTGTTATTTAAGTTTATTTTCGACTTTAATACCAAAGCATCTGGACTTATTTTGAGCAAACTTGACCCGATGCATACCTGGGGAATAAGATTTAAATTGATTAAAATTGTTGTCTCGGTCACCAGGTGTTAAAAATATCCAAAATTAGGAACAATTGAACAAAATACAGACCTTAGTGTGGTCAATTAGTGACCATAGGGTCAAAATCTGGTAATATGGTTTGAACCAAAGATGTATGTTATTTACAAGTGATCTACAAGTGGTGTAGCATATGTTTCACGTGTACCATTGGTTGCACTGCAAAATGTTATTATTTAGCTACGTATTAAAGACATCTTCTCTTTCGGAACTAAAAATGCCTATACTTGCATATTTCAGGCTAAGAACTTTTCTTGAATGCAAATGTTTAGATAAAATCTCCTTCTTGAGCTGTTAATTTGGCAATGCTCGGAATTTGAAGTTCTGAAACTTTGTTTGGGGCATATCATTATCGTTTAACCAGTAAAGGTAGAAGATATACTTGCTGCATACTGATTGTGTTTCCCATTTCTATGCACATCTAAACCTGATAGGAAGTCTCCCTAGGAAAGGTTATTCAGACTTGGTTTTTCAAATTAAAGGGCTCGGCCCTTAGGGGCGCCACTATAGGGCCAAAAAGGGAACATTTGATAAAATTTCAAAAATCTTCTAATAAATTAAAAGGCCTAATATTAATGTTTTGGTATTTAGGAACTTTAAGGCATGAATAACCTAGTTTGTTCATGGCTTGACTCTTTAATTAAATGTATTCAAATGCCAACACTTTACTTATAGGCCTATAACACCCAGATGCATGTTAAAACTCAATGGGCAAATTGTTTTTACACTTTTAATAGATCATTGATAATGCTTTTCTAATAATGAGATATGCACCTCCGCTGTGTGGGCACGTTATTTCCCGTTATTTGCCCTTGACCACGGTTTTGTAAAAGAGTATTGTGTTTTCTGCTTTTGTAATGTTAGCATACATATATTACCAAAATACGTTTCCATATACATGACACGAAAATAGTATTTTATATTCGGATTTTTCATCAAAGGTAATTGTAAAAGTTGATTGATAAAGAAACTCGGAACATATCTATGCTAAACCAATTTAACATATATTCATGACTAGATAATGTTAAAATATTATGCTTTAAGTATGTAAGATATATCCTGTATGCTTTATAAGTTATCTTATGAAGTTGCATAGTATATAAAACATCTAATAAAATATAAAATGTATTTAATATAATATATATAATATCTCAATTCATTTGAAATCGTTGTTTGTTAAAAAATAAATGTTAAGTTTTGTTTGTCAAACCTTGACAATGTTAGAAGACGATTAAAATGACAAACAAAAGTCGGAAACAGATGTGACGTTCTGTAGCTAAAACTAAGTTTGTTTTATAAACATGTAAAAAACAACTTCTATAACATTGTGCTGGTGACACAATCCAACAGTATCCTAACAAACTTTCAAAATAATACAGTAATATTTTTCTTCAATAGCATTACACTCCCTACACTGAAGTGCCAGTGCATGTGTTTACAGACGTTAATCAAATCATTAATACATCGTTGCATTGTTTGACTACAGTTATTCATATCAAGAAGAAAAAAAACAAAAGATAACAGACTTGAAATAGCATTAAGGCGACAGTACAAGATTAAATGCACACAAGAAATTATGCTTTCTCTAGTTTTAGTCCTTGTTTTTACCGTAAGAGCAGTTGCAGCACATGGATACATGTCTGATTTAGGGAAACCATTGATACGTCAGAGTTCTTCCTCCGTTCAGAAAGTTGAGGAAATTCATAAACTGTGCAACAAAAAGGACGACAAGATAGAACAACTTGAGACAAAAATTGATGATCTTGTCAGAGCCTTTACGACATACGTAACGGAGAAAGAAAGAGAAAACCAACAAAATGACGCTATAATAGAGGATCTTAAGAAGCGAGTAGAGGTTTTAGAAAAAGGATGTGAGGAAAACATGGAAAACATGCCCCAACAACGCCATCATTCTGTGGTGTCCAGTAATGATATTGAGGACAAGGAGAAATACAAAGAGGTCGTTCGTCCATCAATAACGCATACAAAGAGAACAATAGACAAACGTGAGTACAAAGAACAAGAGGGTTAATGTAGTTTGTTAAGATTGTTTTACTAAGGTTTAACGTCACTTCTACACTCTTTCAGTAGTATTTACTTCAATATGGCGGCTGTTTTGTTGTTTTCGTGTTGTAAAAGACGAAGTAGAAATAATTGTTGTCTTTTCGCGGCGAAATAACGATGATTATTGCCACTTCGTTAAGTCACCTCAAGATACAAATGCGAAAAACGAAAAGACGAAAATGATGTGGCGTTAATTATCTCCCTTTAGTTTACTTCGTATGCTTCGTCTTTTCGCTTCTATGCCTTTCCGTCATTCGGGCGAAGTAGCAAAGTGACGCTAATTATCATCTTTTCGCCATTGTAAGGGGCGAAGAGACGATAATGAACGATTCTTCGTCTTCGTGTCCTGAGAGACAAAGAAGCGATAATCATCGTCTTTTATCGTAGACTTTTAAACATATCGGACTAATTCTATATATAAATACATATTTCAAAGGAGATATCTGAACAATAATCTTTGAGTACATGTTATCTGTTTTCTTTCAAAAGGAGTTTCGCCCTTACCGTCGACCATAGCTTTCCATGCCTCCAAGTCTACTAATAAGGTCATGTCTCCTGGCTTTACGATAGTGTTCGACACCGAGTCTCTAGATGTTGGGGATGGATACAACCCACAGGATGGTATTTACATAGCACCGGAAGCAGGAATCTACGTCATAACATGGACCATTTACAGTTACCGTCACAATTATATTCAAACTCAGCTCATCATCAATGGAATAATTCGGCAAACTGCCTTAGCTGATTCTGATGAAATAGGTGATTACCACACATCTACTGGGATCGCAGTTACACATTTAGGTAAAGGGCAACACGTTTTTGTACGAACCGGCAGCTATACATCGGGATCAATGGAGAGTTCACACGGGACTTGTACATTCTCTGGCCGGAAGCTTACCTAAACATTTCGCTACATTGTACATCATTTCTAGTAATATGTTAATAAAATCGGAAAAAACCATCGTTATTTTTAAATGACAATGACAATGACAATATTATATTTTTATGTTATTCTCGAAATTGCAAATTACAATTAAATTAATTTAATTTTGTTATTTGAGTTGCTCTTGTTGTGTTTAGGAATGGGCGACATATTTCAGATATCAATTTGCCACGTCATTTAAGGCTTCTTATCGATGAGAGAAAATACAAAAATACAATCTGAAACATGCCTCCAATAAATATAATATTTACAAGAGAAAAGAGCCAATACTATGTGTGAGACACCCCCGTCCCGAATTCCAGTGCTAGCTTCGAAGCACCCGTCATTATTGGACTCTTTATTGGAGGGAAGGTAAAAATCACGATGATAATGATGGTTTGTTTGTTTATTGGAGTTAAGCGTCCCTTTAACTCACGTATAATTCATATTGAGACGTTGTCTGCTTGTGACAGTACGCACTTATGGCGACTTTATAGTGTTGTATAACTGAAATATCACGCCACAGACACATTAAACTGATACTTCACTCGGTCACATTATCCTGACACCGAGCCAACCAGTCCTTCTGCTATCCAATAATGCTGAACGCTTAGCAGGTATCGAAAGCCCTAACTGCTGGGCCACTGCGTTGATGATGGTAATAATGGACAAAAACAACACCCTAACAATATCAATAACAATTTTTTTTTAAAATGTGCGCTTAGTCAAAATAGGAATTTCTTAACATAATACTCTAGACACGTGTTTTTGACAATCCAGTCATCGTCAGCAAAGGTGACGATTTGATATATATAGAATTTATTATTATCAAAAAACAGGCAGACAGACAGACGGACGGACATAAAGCAAGAGTCAATTTATCCATCAAAAACAACAATTTAGAATACAGGTAAGTAAGAAACTGTGTCCTCTTAGTTTTATAACCCAAAATAACTGGCATGTTGTATGGACCGGGAATTATAGTCAGTGTGTCTCACATACAACAATGACTCCTCGGGAAAGGTTCAGATAACAATTGTTTGGAAGCAAAATGCTACTGAGACACGGTTACCCCCGGGGCTAGGCCACAAGCAGAGGCATCCACTCAAGTAATAAGAATACAAAAATGCAATCTGAAACATTCATCCAATAAATATTATATTTACAAGAGAAAAGGGACTCTTCTAAAACGAATTTAAGCACATCGCGTGTTCTGAGTTGAATGACTTTCATGTAAAGGTCCGCACTGAACTTTGATTGGTACTTGCGGAAGAGCGTTAGGGTCACCCTTTATTTTCTATTTTGATTGTTCGAGATTGCGAGTGAAATTTCGATTATCAGCTTGACATTTTCCAAATAGTGCAAGATATAGATATGTTGTTAACACAGTGTGACTACGTCTTAGATCAGCTCAAAATGATTATGGATTTTGTGCATTATAACCATCGTGCATTTTTCGGTCACCGTTTTCCTTTTGACTCTGTACCTTTTGATTTACTGAAGTCTTGTCTATTCAAAATTAATTCTTCTCTTGCGTCCATTAATGACAGCAGCTTCGAGCAAGGTCTGGGGTTCGGACTGGTTATCTCACACATATTATTGGCTCTTTTCTCTTGTAATCATATTTATCGGAGGCATGTTTCAGATTGCATTTTTGTATCCTTATCCTTTAACTGTTAAATGTAATAGACGCAGAAGAAGAAAACTGACTTTGTCTAGATTCGAACATGGGACCACTAGGTTCTGCGTAGCCTGGATCTGTATGATATCGCGGTACTTCACGTTTTTGAAATAAAGAAAAAATGCACAGCTTCAAACACACCATTATTAAATTCTAGGAGTGTCAAAACATTTTTAAAAAATTACCAATAAACATCGTCCAAACCTTTCCAAACTATATATTATGTAAAAAATGCCAATAGTACAAAATCAAACGAATTTTAGGAAATTTGTCGAAATAATTAAGTTAAATTAAAAAAATATGCATTTTTAGCTTTTTCTAAGGCCTCCGAAGCAGCTAACATTAATAGACGCTTTAGAGAAAATAAATTTAGAATAGACAAGACATCGGCGAAAGCTAAAAACGAAAAAATGGGGTATGGGAGGGGGTTGGGTTGGATGCGGAAGGTAAAAATCACGATGGTAATGATGGACAAAAACCACACCCTAACTTTGCAATACATGTTCAAAAACTTTACAAAAAAAATTGCAATTGTTGTAGATTTTACATGTGTGCGTGATTTTGTAATGCTACATTGACAAATCTTTTAAGTCTTTGGCATGATCCAATACGCGATCGAAAGGTTTGTCTGTCTCGGTGAATAATTTTACTATTTTGAGAAATTTTCTGTTCTCGCCTTTCATCAGACCTTTTTTTGTTTACTTAACTTTGGGTTAACGGCCCTTTCAACTCATGCCCAGGTAATAACAAGACTAAATCTTATTGTGACAATGCACGCTGATAGGGTCTTAACTTATGGTGCTGCCTCAATGTAATTCGCGCCGCAGACATAATCACACAATACTTTACTCGGTCACATTATATTGGTGGCTTAATATTGTTGATTCAACCAATATACAGTTATCAATTCATCACAGGTCGAACAATTGATTATTGAATCAGTTCAGAATACTACATAAGGATACTGAGTAGTTGTGTGTTGTGATGACTACAATCACTAGATGTCTATAGGGTGCCGTTTTACTTTTTATTCCCATTTGTCGATATCACCAATTCAAATAGATTATATTATATCACTATTTCGTGTTGAATAGATGATATCACAAAATAGGAATAAAGGGTAAAACGGCGCCCCATAGATGTCCATATTAAGAAGAGCTCGATTTTATTGAAGATAATAACAATCTACTGTCAATATGGTTACAAGAAATGAATCATTCATTCTAAAAGTATTGCCTATGTCAATTGATAAGGCGTTCTAAGTGCGAGCGGTGTTATGAAACGCCGACTGTATGTTCGTCTTATCTTAAGATGTCTTTGTATATATGTATTATATGGTTTCATGATTTTGAACTAGTTCTTGAATACTTTACCTATATATTGTTGATTGACTTGGAGTGTTTTCTTACGTAGCATGCATTTCATAAATGTTAAGTGACGTCTCTTCATTAATACAATTTACCTTGATATCGATCTTCTGTAGAACCACGGCGAGTCTGCGTAATGATATGGGAAAGGGAGCCACTGCTTGTATGTATAATGATATGGGAAAGGGGGCCACTGCGAGTTTTTGTTATGACATGGGAAAGGGGACCACTGCGAGTCTGTGTAATGATATGGGAAAGGGGGCCACTGCGAGTCTGTATAATGATATGGGAAAGGGGGCCACTGCGAGTTTGTGTAATGATATGGGAAAGGGGGCCACTGCGAGTCTGTGTAATGATATGGGAAAGGGGGCCACTGCGATTCTGTGTAATGGTATGGGAAAGGGGGCCACTGCTTGTATGTATAATGATATGGGAAAGGGGGCCACTGCGAGTTTGTGTTATGATATGGGAAAGGGGGCCACTGCGAGTCTGTGTAATAATATGGGAAAGAGGGCCACTGCGAGTCTGTGTAATGATATGGGAAAGGGGGCCACTGCGAGTGTGTGTAATGATATGGGAAAGGGGGCCACTGCGAGTCTGTGTAATGATATTGGAAAGGGGGCCACTGCTAGTATGTGTAATGATTTGGGAAAGGGGGACCACATCGTGTCTTTGTAAACATTTGGGATAAGGTGGGTCAGTGAGCTTTGTAGTGATTTGGAAAATTGATAGGGAATACAGAGAAATTGGAGAAATTGGATAAAAAATAAACAAACAAACCATTGAAAAACCAACAGCAACTAGATAAAATAAATATAGATTAAAGAAATTAACACAAGAACAAATAAAAGAAGAGTTAGAACTGGAATAAGAAAATAGAATACGAACAACGTAAGGACAATATTTCTACAATCTACTTGTTCGTGTGTATCTACAGTTGTTTTCCTAGTTCCGTCTTTTTCCCAGTTCCGATAACGCCGAAATGTATATCTCCATTTCTTTGAGTGCATGACTAATATTCTACTTTTGATTTATGATTAACTTTAGACATATATTTAGGAATACAAAAATATAAAAATACTCGATTTAACTTATTCTGGTCTGGATATATTGGAGTTTATTTATACCCATCTACATATTGAATGCAACTGTTTTAACAGTGACTATCGCATGTTTCAACTTTATCTCTCTCTCTCTATCGTCACATAGTAGAATATAACCAAACTTTTGTGACTAATAGTCGAGTAACTTCATGTGACAGTATTAACCTAAGAGATTATTAAAAACAATTCTGCTCCTATGGCAGTAATACATCCACTGCAGTTTACTTGTCATTTTCCTAGTTTAGAAACCGGTGATATTGCAAGTTTTTCATATACAATATAACATTGGTAAGCAGCAGTAGGTATTTTAATTTGGAGTTTTATGACCCTTTACATATTTGTCTGTGTACAGACCCACATATTCTAAATCTTTCATGCCTAAAATCCCTGGAAAGGGAACTTATTAAAATAAGTCTGCATATTTCAGAGTTTTCGCGATTTCAACTTTAAAGGGTCAGAAGCACTGGAACTGTCTTATTGTTTGTAAGTTCACATCAAAAAAATGTATGGAAAACATCTCTTTGTGTACTTGGAAATGTATACAAATAAAAAAGTTCCCACTTAATGCACTTAACTGTGTACACTATTGCTGTTTCTGGAACCCAGAGTCATAATCTATACTAGGAAAAAGGGGTGTACCTATTCTTCTGATAATTTGAGGTGTTCACATATCACCGAATGATAGTATCAAGATGTTTTTTAAAGAAAAGATATTTTTCATCAAAATATAATCCACAAATGCATGTTTAGTCAATGCGGACCCCCAGCAGCAGCGCAAGACGTAAACTAGTGCCGGAACTAGGAAAAACAACTGTAGCTAAGGAAGGCACAATGGCCAGTTCATTAAATTTCATCACGAAAAAGTTAAAGCCGATTTGGCACAATCGGGGTACTGTGACCTTAGGACTTAAACCATAGTAATGCTGTTATGATAAATACAATACGTAAAGTAGTACCCGTTATCATGTTTTTAATGTAATCGGCGTGTCCCGGACAGTCAACATGACCATAATTTCTGAAGTCTGTCTGGTAGTTCACAACTGCAGCATTAATGGTTATTCCTCTTTTTCTTTCCTCCGGGGCATGATCAATGTCTTCGTATCTCTTGTAAGTAGCTTTCTTTTTTTCGGCAAGTACTTTGGTGATTGCGGCTGTCAATGATGTTTTGCCGTGATCCACGTGCCCGATTGTTCCTATGTTTATGAAGGGTTTATCTCGGACGTACGTTTTCTTTCCGGTCTGGGGCATTGCTGCAAAACGCTGTACAGATAAAGATAGTGCTCTTTTTACAGTTTGTTCTATTGTTCTTTTCACAAAACAAGTGCGACGAAGCTCGCGTAACCCATTTCGGCATGTTTGCACTCCAATGAAGGTCGCCATCTTTCATAAGCAATATCATAATCCTGGTCAGAACTAAGCTTGCGGAGATGTACAAACGCCGACATAACCTTGAGGGTGCTGGACGCCTCGCCCCATTTCCGTTGCACCCCAAGTTTTTTTTTTAGTTTTTTGCCCCGACGGTATTAATTTGCGCCCTATTTGTTTGATACTCCCTACTAAATTTTGATGAAATTGGTCCAGATGGACTAAACAAGAGGCCCACGGGCCTTACCATCCATCTGGATTGGCATTTGAATATTTTTAATCCTAGGGTCACTCCTTGAACAAAGTTGGTTCTCCATTCCCTAATGTTACTACAAACCAAAGCATTAGGCTCAAGGCCATTTAAAAAAAAAAAAAAAAAATTATTATTACTTTGCGCTCCATTGGGGTTTTTTGCGCCCCCATGATATGGGTTTTTTTGCACCCAACGCTAATATTTTTGCACCCAAGCCCTTTTTTGCGCCCATGATAATTTAATTTTTTTTTAAATTTATTTTTAGGCAAGAATTTATGTTTGCGCCCAAATATTTTTTTAATATTTTAACTTTAAAATTCAGGAACGGCATTACAACTTTATATTTTAATTGTTTGTTTTAAGTTGTTCTTTGTTATGCCGCTTTGGAACCTTGGTGGGTTTTTTGTATTACATATTGTTTTCTTAGTGTTTAATTGTGTCTTTTCCTATGGACGCTACATATGGTTTGTTCTTTGTTTTACTTTTAATCATCAGTATAGGTGAAAACCTTAATCATTAGAAATGTAAGACGATGTTTGTTTTACGATTACCTCTTTGCAACAGTCATTAAGAATCTACAACTATAAGTGTGGACGATTAACAGTAGGGTGCTTGCACTACGATTACTTCCTTTAATTAATAAACACATTCGTCAATCAGTGAAAAACGGTAGGGTGCTTGCACTACGATTACTTCCTTTGAATAAGAAACAAATCCATCTGATAGAAAGTGTGAACTTTTTTACTGAAGATGTTTACAAAACTATTTCTTCATCTGACCAGGGTACCTCCCTTAAGAAACCATAATTATCAACGGATCAACCAATGGCAATTTCTACCAATGGCTGATATGATATGCAAGATAAGCAGCTCATAAAAGACGAAGATGACTTATCCCTGTACCACACAAACAACACACATAATCACTCAATTCACCTTCATAACTAACACAAGTCCGTGGTTTGGACTTTATTAACAACTCTCTCAACCCTTGTTCAAGCACACCACTTGAGCACGTTAAAGAACACCAGGTGCGAACTTTGGCTTATCGCACATGGTTTTTTTTTATGTAGATGTGGTCCTAGAATAAGGCAACTAGAGTAAGATGTTAAGACAATTTTTCGGACGGCTTTCGCACGGTGATTTAAAACAATTAATGGTAGTTGGGTGTATAAGTGGATGAGTCAGTGAGAGCAAGACCCATAAAATTATAACTATAGAATAAGGATTAGATTAGGGACCTGCCTCCTTGCTACCTACACTACCGGTTGCCGATGTCTTCTGTATCATTGCTGGATCGTATGTGCTATCGCGTTTATTCTTTTGACCCAGTTTACCCACACTTTTGACTCATAAAGGCTTTGGCCTATTCTAACCAGCTACCTGTCTTCTAATGGCCGAACGGTCGCTGAAGACGTTAATCTTCACATATCATCATCGGTGTTATTCCTGTGGTTGTCTTGTAGTTGCACAGACCTTCGACTGCAGTGATGATGTTTTACGGGATCTTTGACTTTGAAACGGTTGGGACTTTGTCGTCAGTTTGGTGTTCGAATTGATAGCTTCAGAGAGTCACAGGCGTCTCGGACTCTGTGACGAAGAACCTATTTGATAAGAAACCAAACAGCACACGGGTCGTAGTCAACTCAAGGTTAGCCTTGGGTTTTTTAGTTTATTAGTTTTTAAACCAAGTATTGCATTGAAGACCATGTTTAAAGTTGGACACAAGTGTCCAGGCTAAGAGTGCCTACGCTTCAGACAAGGTGCCGAGCATGTTAAAACTACAACACATATAGTTGATTCAAATGGGTGTAATAGTTTAAGTTCAAGTTATATTTATTCTCATAATTGTATAGTGTAGGAATCTGGTTTTTGGAACAAGTATAGAAACAACATTTAAAATAAGTGTTTGTAAACTTGGTGTATACATGTTTTCGAAGAGTCTGAAGGCATGGGGTAAGTGTGTAGGTTTGGGCCCAGCAAAACCAGTTTAAACACACCAGTCCAGTAAGCTGGATTGACGGTTCTAAGTCCGTGCCTATGTCCTTCGTCTAGAGACTCAGTGTATGTTGTTGTGTCAACAATGTTATAGTTGTGGTTCATGCTTGTTGTATAGATAGTCAATTGTCTCTGTATTGTTAATTGTACGAAATCTCGAATCTTGACATTTCAGTACAGACCCAGATGGTCTTAGAACCATACAAAATTGGTGGCAGCGGTGGGATGGTGTTCAGTCTCACCTGCTCGACACGTTACAAAACTGGTGGCAGCGGTGGGATGGTGTTCAGTCTCACCTGCTCGACACGTTACAAAATTGGTGGCAGACATTTCAGTACGGACCCAGATGGTCTTAGGACCATACAAAATTGGTGGCAGCGGTGGGATGGCGTTCAGTCTCACCTGCTCGACACGTTACAAAATTGGTGGCAGCGGTGGGATGGTGTTCAGTCTCACCTGCTGTACACGTTACACGTGTATATGTACTTACTATCAATATATACAAGCAAATGTTTTCGCTGTTTTAATCTGGTCGCATCAGAGTTTATGGATGGATCAAGTAGGTGCAATGCATATACAATTTAAATCAAATAACGTCACATACTATCGCGCTATTTGTGCTTTGTGGTGAACTAGTGTACGCGACACATGCCGGGGACGTAGAATGGGAGGTCTTGTCTATTCTATATTCTTTTTCCTCTTCGAGTCCGTTAATGACGGTTGATTTTTGGGCTCGGTTTCGGGTCAAGAGCGAAGTCTTCTCACCCATATATTTGGTTTTAGATCATTTTTGAATGCCTTTCTCAGTTTGCTAGTCCATTCTGGTTGTGACTTTTTGATGAAGCCGTTGTTTGTTTGTCAATAACCTTTATTTTGTTTATTCTATTTCTTATAGTTGTATGTATACTTTTCCTGAACTTTGCATAAATTGATTATCAAGAGTCACCAAAGTCCTACAGACTGGATCAGGGATAGTAACAAGCCCCTCAGGTGGTAGAAGGGGAGACAAAGGTCTGCACGTCCGTCTCGTGTACATGCACAAGAATTGTAATGGACATTGAATACAGCATATACTATAAGCTATATAGCTAGCGTATGTTAATTTGTTTTGAGACAAAATAATAACACAAACAAGAAACTATGAATCAACATGTTCAATATTAAATTGAATAACGAAAACAAAATAATCACAAATGTAAAGAATACAGAAAAGTTACACAGCAACACTATATGTAGGCATGTTTACATTACAGAGCACTGGTCATTTAATTTATTTTCTTCTTGGTGCTGATGTTGTTGCTGAGGTTGTTGTTGTTGCTGTAGCTGCTGTTGTTGTTGTTGTTGTTGTTGTTGTTGTTGTTGTTGTTGTTGCTGCTGCTGCTGCTGCTGCTGTTGCTGTTGCTGTTGTTGTTGTTGTTGTTGTTGTTGTTGTTGTTGTTGCAGATGTTGCTGATACTGTTGTATAAATTGCTGGTACTCCCTTGACAGGTCAATGTTCTGATAATCTGTGAAAGATATATCCCTCTGAGTGAGTTGTTTGAGTATTTGTATGAGGTATCTTGGTATTACGTCTTCTAAGCACTCCAATGATTGGTGATCTGGATATAACGTTCTCACCACCTGTACACACCTCGTCTGTAACTTGAACACTGTAAGTTATAAAGAGAGGATATCAAATTTATAACCATTATGACATGAGATATGTTCTCGTTGCCGGTAGACGTGTTATCTTTCTTGTACAAATCACAATGTAAATTTTAGAAAAATAGATATAAAATTGTAACCAGTAGGACTTGAGATTGGATCTCTCGCCCATTTGGTTGGTTTGACGTCATTTATAAATGTTCGTCTCACTTTGCTAGTTCGTTCTGGTGGTGACTTTTTGATGAAGCTATTTTTTGTTTGTCAATAACTTTTGTTCTGCTGATATTATTTCTTCTTGTTTCTTATGGTTTTTACAGTTTTCCTGTGAGTAGAGTTCGGGTTTAATTGATTAATTGCATGTTTTACTGGGGTTAAACGTTCTTCAACTCATGTCTAGGTTATATCAAGACAGTGTCTGCTTGTGACAATGCTTCACTGATGGCGACTTTATAGTGATGTCTCACTGAATTTTCACACCGCAGAATAACATGATACTTCACTCGGTCACATTATCCCGACACCGAGCCAACCACTCCTTCTCCTGCCCAAAAATGCTGAGCACTTAGCAGGAAGCAAACAGATTATTTTTAATTCAGGCGTCTTTTGTTTGACGCGGTCGGGATTAGCACATATAAGTTGTCTCTTGTCGGTAAATCATAATCGTAATTTTGATTATAATAATGTTTACACTTAATTACAAGCACATATCTCTAAGTAACAGTTAGTATACAAGTCTATGTTACAAGTAATTTGTGTAATAATGGGTATGGAGGCCCATTTGTACAATATGTTGTCGGATGAATACCTATAAACTGTCGCTGTGAATATACTACTGAATATGTGAAGTTCAAATAAGTCGATCTCAACCAATGAAATTTCAAATACAAATGTATCTAATGAATATCTAAACTGATATATGAATTTGAATTTTGTTGTTAAATGCAATGTAGTTTCTAGTGAAAACGTTGTACTTACAGATCTCTATATCTAACATTACACACATGTACTTTCTGGCGTAAACATAAGTGATCAAAAAGACAAGTGAAAACTGCTCACCCATTTTTTTTATAACTAATAATTTATTTGTGATTTTTCTATGTTTTTTCTATGTCCATAATTTATATTATTGAAATAGTCCCACGTACTGTGCATATAAATGCAAAGAAAATCCAAAATCAATACATAGAAAATGCTCGAAAGTTGAAGAATGTAATCTGAACCAATATATGAACAGAGATGTTAGGAAGACCTCTTACCTGGTAAACTGATGATAACCTCCCACCGTTCGCCGTCCTCGTTACAATATGCTTCTGGATTGAACACATAATTTCTGTTTAAATGAATTGGGTCCCCGGAGAGTGTATCTCGTGCACACCAGGGATGTGTTACAAATGTGTTCATACTATGTTCATCGTTCGGCAGAAGTACACAATAACGTATCAGTTTACCCTCGAAATCAAACCAATACATCGATACGACTCTCGGACTTCGATTTCTAAATGTTACATATGATCCAGTATCAGAATTCTTTGATTTTGGCGCTTCTGTCATCTTGATTTCTCTATAATGTCACGTACAAATGATAAAATTGTAAAGACCCGGAAAGTCGAACACTTCGAATACCAGTTTATAGGGACTACAGCATATCCGGCACGAACACAAACTACCGTAAATGCGTTAGTAAACACGTGTTTTCTAATATTTCATGAATGTATTTACAATTAATGTGACTATTTATCTAATTCACTGGCATCACCCATGGCCGTAACCTGGGTACCTTAACAGCCGTCCCGAGGCAGGGAGTCTTTAGGCCTCGCCCTGTTAGCCAAATTTTATGTTTTCTTAAAAATAATATAATAATAGTACAATATGATATCAGTGAATTAAATACCCTTTAAATTTGTGTATTTTATTCACTGGTGATATGAAGCCAAATTTCAGACGTGCTCATAGCTACGGTCATCATCATCAAGCCTGTGGTGCTTAGTTATCAACTACAAAACATAGATTCGAATGTTCAAAGCATATTCACAGGCTAGCGTTGATCACATACAGGGTCGTTGGTGTTGTTTGAGAGTCAGGGTAGATTTGCTTCCGTGATGTAATAAATAAATGTGTTGTTGCATTTCTTGTCATTCATAAATGACCAATCTACTTTCGGGAATTTTGTGAACAAAACCAACTTTTTAAAGTGTTTCCTGAGAAGCTTTACTGAATTCTTATCCATTGGCACCGGCGAGGTGGTTCAGTGGTAGAACGTTCACTTCATGTTCCGGTATACCAGAGATATGTTATTATATAGATAAGCAAGAAGTATACCTGGTCTCTGGGCGGGGTTCGAAATCCCGTCGCGTCAAGCATAAGGCGTTAAAATTAGGTAATTTCGCTCCCTGCTAAGCACTCAGCATTTCTTGGTAGGAGAAGGACTGCTCGATGTCACGATAATGCAACAAAGTGAAGTATCAATATGTGTCTGCGGCGTGAATTTTCAGTGAGACGGCACTATAAAGTACCGTCTTGTTATAACCAGAGACCAGATATATGAAGGGACGTAGACCCCAATAAAACAAACAAACAATATTGTTCAGTGGCGCTTCTAGATCTGTTACTTTCTTGCTTTTTGATTATTTACGGTATTTTGGGAGATGTGAGCGACTGTTTATAATTTACATGCACATAAGCGACTTAATCAAAATAGAGCGCCAACCACAATTTTACCGAAAGAAGGTTAAGAATAGCTAACAGAAATGCAGCGGCTGACAAGAATGAAGAAAGAACTAAAAATGCTGACAGAGTCTCCTCCCCACGGCGTTTCTTGCTGGGCAAAGAATGATAAAATTGACAACCTCGAGGCTCGTAAGGTTTAGCTTACATAGAACTTGTCATAAGGTTTTCCTATGCTTGCTGTAGGTATATATATATATTGCAT
>JAUMGZ010162781.1:0-16039 GCA_032359645.1 Pododesmus macrochisma
ATCAACACACCTTTACTGACAATGGAGGATGTTTTTATAGGAATAGCTGCTTCAAAGGGTGGAATTACCTTAACTAATATTCCCGGTTTCAACCTTAACTTTGTACCCTATGATTTTGACCTCTTCTGCCATTGTGTTGTTTTGGTGCATAAATTGACGCTTTCACAGTTACAAAACATCTGGTTGCAACACCAACTGTGTCCACTACAATGGAACGATAAGTCGCCATTACCATCCTGTATGTATTCCGATATACGAAATATTACACCGTTAGTGTGTATCTGTGTAACTATTGTAATTGTAGTTTGCCTCGTGTTGAAGCTTTTGAGAATCAAGAGGGCCGGTCTTTCTTAAGGTTTTTTGGGGGTTTTTTGTTTTACATTTTCTGAAAGCTAATAAGTTGTAGTTTTCATTTATATGAAGAACAATATTGGCATATGAGGGGGAAATGTGTAAATTCGACAAGGAATCGAACATCCGGTTCCTATATAATTCTATATACAATTCTAGGTACGCGTACAGGTAAACCGCCAAATCCGTGTCAACACCTGTATGCAAATCGAACGGGAAGCTGCTAATGGTCCATTAAGTTGTTGGATCAGCAATATCGGCGTTCTTGTATGCAGGACAACTTGTTCATTGAGGATAAAACTGTTATAAACAAGATTTGTTTTGATATGTATTTACATACTGTCTGTTTTATAAGTTATCGTTTGTTGGTGTATAGAGATTTATAACAAAGGGATTTAAATTGCAATTTTGATATGTTATGACAAATGCAACCACTTTGTCTTTGAGTATTATGTGCCTAAACAACTTCTTTTGTAATTAAAGATCTTTCCATAAAAGATAAAAGTAAATGTGAAAAACCAAGATGTAATTTAAAAGACATTAATCTATGGTAAATAAAAGAACTTTCGAAATTTCTAATTTGTGAAATATCTATTGTTTTGTTTACCTTGACTTCTAAGCAATTTTCACGGAATACCCTAGCGAAATGTTACTCATAACCATGCAGCAGGTTATAAGTCGGCTTCGCCTCAGGAAACAGAACTGGTCGCAGGGAACAAGAAACTTGCTTGTCCCTTATAACCATACTTAACTGTAAACTGGGACGTAGGGACTATATACATAAATATATCAGAAACACATTTTTGTCCATTAAATGATTTACTGTATTGTGGTGGCGGCCATAAAACTTAATATATGTGAACCGAAGTATAGATATGGAATAGCCCAGCCTCCAAAGCTTAGATGTCAAAAGTAATCCTCTAGTCCTGGAAGTGAGAACAAGCTCTTGAATATTGCATGTATTATCTGGGACGCATAAACACCAGCAGGTGAGGTGGTCATATTGTTATATTACTGTATATAAATAGAAAGTTGACTGTAGGAAAAAGGAGGTCGACACACTAGTCATATAGTATGCTGGAAAAGGTACCATGTGTGGTACGATATCACATGCCTATTTAGGCAAAGTCTGAAGGTATTCAGCTAAGGCTCTGGCCCCGTTCTCACAAAGCTTTCTTAACTTTGAGGAAGCAAATTTCAGTCTCCTATAAAATCTTGATGTATGCACATGTACAAGAAAATTTAGAAGATTTAAGGAGAATATAGACAAATAATCCCGATAACATGTACTGAAATGAATATGTACATACATAACAAATGTTCTACAGTGGATGGAAATATACATCCTCAAAGTTAAGGAAGCTGTGTGAGAACGGGGCCTGGTCTGATTTTAAAAAGGGAGTCATAACGAACTAGTCCGAATTATCTGACCCCTACGTGGTTTAAATATTTTGGAACTTCTTAGCAGCGGAAGAGAGCCAGAACTCCTCCCATTATGAAAAGTGATATGACATTAATGTAATCTACAGACATCGGTATAACATCCCCAAAACAACACATATTAATAATACGACTGCTCTTTTCGTGTGGTCTTTTTAGTGAAACTGGTGGAAGCCATCTTTGGCTAAAATCACACGTGATTTGAAGGTTGTTTGCATACGACGAATATATAATGCTAATACGATGCACATTGGAATTCACTAGGACGAAATTTTGTCACAATTTAGTAAAAGATGGTTTCAAAAACTTTCACTGAAAATGTACACATGTTTAAAATAGCTGTCGTTGTATAAATGTATGTCGTTTTTGAATGTCATACCGATATCTGGTGGTAACAATATTGGTAAAGAAGCAATAAATACAAACGAAATAATTTGTCATGTCAAGACATATAGAAATGAGGTAGGATTTAGGAACAGGTCTGTGGCGGCATTTCCCCCACTTTTCATACGGGGATAAGCTCTACGCTTCCAAAGAGTCCGATATTTCGGAGTTTAACGAACATATATAATTCCTTTGGTAGACTTTAAATTTCAAAGTTTTTTTTATTGTGATCGTCTCCGGCGTCCGTACGTCCGTCTTACCCATTAACTCCTCCTATACCATTGAAGATAGGAACTTGAAACTTAAATACATGGTAGATATATGTGTAACGAAGTGCACAACACTTTCGGATTTTTGATATGACCCTAGGGGCCGGGCCAGAAGGGATGGGGTCATGGGGTTTCAATTTTAAATACAGTCTTATAAGCATATCAAATCAAACATAATCATGAGTGTTACATTTTACAGCTAATTATTTTCGCATACAGTGACCGGGAAGTTGGGGAAGGGGCACTTTAGGGGTAACGGGTAAAACTAACTTTTTCTAAAATGCTTCAGATAGGAACTTGAAACTTTTGGATATAGTAGATGTATGTATGGGGGAGAGAATAATATTTTCAGATTTTTGTATTACCTCTGGGGGACGGGCCAGAAGGGTTGGGGTCATGGGGGTCCAATTTTTCTCCTTAATATAGTCTTATGGCAAACCAAATAAAACATAATCATGAATACCTTAATACACCATATATTTTTGTGTTCAGAAGAGCAAGACCAGTAAATTAAGTGGCCAAACTTATAATATATAAAATATAAATGCTGAACAACATTATAAACATTGGAAAGGGAACAGTTTATAAGGTTATGTGGGATTAGAAGCTATAGGCGCCACATTGCAACGAAACATTTAAAATGTAATAAACAGAATATCATTGTCTTTTTGATGATAATAAACGTTTATATTTCATCTCGTGGGGTCGTATGTTTATATTTGTCACTCGTGCTACGCACTCGTAAAAGATATATATATATATACTACTCCACTCTGAAAAATCTGAACTTATTGAATATTGCAACGTTTCTCTTGCCATAACACACAGTCAATACAATATAACAATTGTATTCTATACCAATATAAGACAGACTGTCGAGTAACTATGGCAAGTGAAACGTTGCAGTATTCAATTAGATGAGAATCATATTGTATATTTTTCTCATTTGTATTGTATATTTCCTTATATATTTGTTCAATAGTATGGTCTGTTTGTTCATTCGTATGGTATATTTATATTGTATGTTGCCTAATTCGTATGATATATTTGTTCATTCGTATGGTATATTTGTTCATTTGTATTGTATGGTGCCTAATTCGTATGGTATATTTGTTCATTCGTATGGTATATTTGTTCATTTGTATTGTATGTTGCCTAATTCGTATGGTATATTTGTTCATTCGTATGATATATTTGTTCATTTGTATTGCATATTTCTCATTTGAATTGTATATTTTCTTATTTGCATTTTATATATTTCCATATGTTTTTTATAGCAACAATTTCAGATTTATATCTTCATTTGCATTAAAAAAAATTATCTGTTCATTTGTATTCTAAATTAGCATCATGGTAGCCATTTAGTTACGCGAGTTTTGATTAATTTGTAAAAATAGTACTGAAGATTCCCCCGCCAAATAAACTGGAAGCTGTAAAACACGATGAGTGAACTGTTGCGAGGATGGTAAATTCGGTCCAGTCGACTAAGACTGGTTACCTTCTCCCGATACGCTACGAAATATGATAAAACTGGGGACCCGTTTACAGTCGACTCGGCTCATTCAAAGAAGTCAACTCGGCCCTAAGCTTCAACTCATCATATGAAACCATAGTCAACTCGGCCAAATAAGGAATACTTTTGTCAAGAACATTTTATTTTCAGAAATAAATTTATAACTTTATATTTTTATATATTTATTTATATCTACTTATATTAAAATAAATATCGCCTGATTGCTGACAAAGCATGAACATGCTGGCGATATTAACTCCATGTAAACTATCTGCTATTTCACACATGAATAAATGTCCTTAGTTTTCATTTATAACTTGGATACTGCATGTACGAATACAGGAATTTTCCGCACTTATTATTTTTTTGATTTTGCGGCACTTATTATTTTTTTCGACACTTTCTCAAGAACTTTCTGCACTTTTAGGTATTGGAGTTTAGGCACATCATTTAAATGGTTAACGAAAATGGTTAGACCTTTGACACAGAATGAAAATTGTAAAACATGGGAAACCAAATGAATATGGTTAGACCTGAGACACAGAATGTAAATGGTTATATATATGAGACACAATACAAAAACTATAGCCAACCTAAACCCAATGGAAAACTAACCCTACTCCAGATACAGAGAATAACAAATGTAAACGTTGTCATAAACGCTCAGGTACCAGGGGGAAACTTATCGCAATTAAATATTATTGAAAGACTTCATATTTTGGACAAGATGGATTTAGTTGATTTGTGTGATAGTTCGTGTTGACTCACAATTTAGGCCAATCTTGACTAACAGTACTGCTGTTCGAGTTGGGCATGGGTAGGCCGCGCTGGGTTTGGACCGAGATGAACGTGAACTGAGTTGTGCTTGGGCGAAGTTGACCAATTTCCATTAGACTGCCGCACACATGTATTTGCCGATTAGCCGGGATTTATTTCATATAAAAAAGGAACATTGCAAAATGTCGAGGGGGAAATTGTTCCCATGCCCCCCCCCCCCCCCTGCCCCCACAGGCTATGGCTCTGGTAAGTTGTGTGAATCTCAATTTACAAAGAAAAATAAAGAAAACTGATTTGTTGCTCTCTCTCTCTCTCTCTCTCTCTCCCCCCTCTCTCTCTCTCTCTCTCTCACCCCTCCTCTCTCTCTCGTTTTATTGGTGTTTCATGCTACGACAAGCAGTTGTATCATGTGTCTTAAAAATTGGTATAGGAAAATAAAACCTACGAAGAAAATATTTGGTCATTTGCAAGTAGCTCTTTACCCTTCTCACATCCAAGCAGTATTAGAACTGACGATATAAGCAGCAAGACATTTAACCACACGGTATACTTCAAAGTCATCGAGGTCCCTTAATTAGCTGTTACTTAATCGCAAGTCACTTTATGCAAATGCTGTCAATGACGCGTAATTATTTTGAAAATATTTTAAAATGTCCACCCAAAATGTGACTTCATTTTTTCGAACCTTTATCTTCCACCGAGACTCACAAGTAGATATAGACATCTGCGGTTCCAAGATAGCATATTCAGTATAATTGTCCATACATTACGTTGTCAAAACGTCTTGTCATTTGTCCGAAATAATGGCTTGTTTATGTTTATACACTAATAAAACATTTCCCCCGTACTTATTTGTCTATTATCGCAGATAAGATAGCGAGAAATGACAGAACAGCTATCCCGGGGCAACGCTTACTCTCGATATATATTGGTAAAAGAAGGACAGTGAAGTATTCGTATGACACACTTCGTAACCTTGATACTGTGACAACACATGCCAGTGGTTAACAATACCCACAAAAAACACGTGCGCTATCTCGAATAGTTTAACATCTAAATGAATTTAGCAAAAATTGTAAAACTAATTACAAGACATTGAAGTAAGCAATGAAAACTGTTAAAATGTTCAGACATTTAATGGCGGGAACACGTATCAGACGATTGGCTATATATATAGATAAAGTGAAGTGAATGTTAAGCCATAAAATCGATTGACTAAAACATTATGAATTGAGACATTTTTCTAGACTACGAAAATTCAGGAAGCAACATCAAATCCCCCGCGGAATTGTGCTCTTGGCGGTCTTGGAATAGACCAAGTTTTGGAAGGTCAGTAGGTGTTGACAAGATGACGGATTGATCACGACGCAATGAATACACGGACACATGATGGAATGATTAATGGACTGGTCAGTTGGAGTTATAAAATATTCGTTATTTTACATGTGACCAATGGCCTACAAAATCCGCAAAAACCACATTGGTTATGTCCGCAATAAATCAATATCGTTAATCCGCAGGTGACTTTACAAATCTATACTTATATGTACTCGGTAAACTGTCGTATCTTTCTAGCATTAATCAACCGCTTTATCCCTGGTACGCTTAGAAAAGCAATAGTTCTTTATTCCGATAATGCGAACATGTGTATTTTGAAACAGTTTTTTTCTTTTTTTTCTTCATACATGCTCTTTTCGACGGACGCATTTCAAACCGTTAACATTAACGTACTTGTTCTAGGATACGTGTATAGTAAATACCTTTAAGATTATCTTAAGAAGTCGCCATATATTGACAGACCAAATACCACGCAGAGACAGTCAGACACCAGACAACAGTCCGATATAAGTTACCGATAGTCCAATACCGCCTACCGAAAGTCCGATACCGCATACCGACAATCCGATATTACGTACCAACAGTCCGAAACCACGTAACGATAGTCCTATACTTCGTACCGACAGTCCGATACCACAAAGCGACAGTCCAATACCGCGTACCGAAAATCCGATATTACGTACCGAGAGTGCGAAACCATGTACCAACAGTCCGAAACCACTTAATGATTGTACGTCCTATACCACGTACCGACAGTCCGGTGCCACGTACAGGTAGTACAATATCACGCACCGACAATCCGATAACACGTACCGGCAGTGCGAAATTACGTAACGATAGTACGATACCACATACAAACAGTCGATACCACGTACTGACAGTACGATATCACGTGCCTACAATCCGATACCACGTACTGACAGTACGATATCACGTGCCTACAATCCGATACCACGTACTGACAGTCCGATACCACACACCGACAGTCTGAAACAACGTACCGACAGTCCGATACCACGCATCGACAGTCCGATATAAGGTACTGACAGCCAGATACCATGTGCCGACAGTCCAATATCACGTACCGACAATCCGATACCACGTAACGATATAACCATGTTCTAACAGTCCGATATAAGTTACCGATAGTCCGATACCGCCTATCGAAAGTCTAATACCGTATACCGCAAATCCGATATTACGTACCGACAGTCCGACACCACGTAACGATAGTCCTATACCTCGTACCGACATTTCGATACCACGTACAAACAGTCCGATACCACGCACCGACAGTCCATTATCACGCTCCGACAGTCAGTTACCATTTACCAACTGTCCGATATAAGTTACCGACAATCCGATACTAAATACTGATAGTCAGATACCATGTACCGACAGTCCGATATTACGTACCGACAATCCGATACCACGTCTCAACAGTCCTATATCACGTACCGACAATCTGATACCGTGAACCGACAGTCCGATACCCCGTTCCAACAGTCCGATACCATGTACTGAGAGTCCGATACTATGTTCCAACAGTCCGGTACTACATACCGACAGTACCATACAACGTACCGACAATCCGATACCACGTTCCAACAGTCCGATACCATACACCGACAGTCTGATATTACAATTCGATAAGACAATTAAGACAAGTAATTTAAGTCAGACAATTCGATAAGATGCACATACAGTCCGATACCACGTACCGACAGTCAAGTATCCCATATTGACAGTCATAATCTAGGTATCGACAGTCCGATATCAGATACCACTGTCCTATATCAGATACCAACATACCGATATCACATACCAACAATCCGATATCAGATACCAACATTCCGATATCACATACCAACAGTCCGATATCAGATACCAACAGTCCGATATATGTTTCATTCAATGGTGTCATTTCCTTTTTTAGAATAGAATTACAGAACATGATAAATCATCATACAAAGTAGAAACTCATCTGAGCAATGATTCATCCTGTGAAATGTGGTGCAGGTGATCATAGATAACCCCAACCTTCTCATAGTTGCTGATCTACTATATAAAGCCCCGGCGTGTTCCCTCCCTATACTCCACTCCCACAAACTCTCATATTTGTGTTGTGCCCCTTAAGTACCCTCTCCCCTCGTTATTCTGCCATAGTGAGATTTGATAAGCATAAACATATGCATGGCGTTTACCCACAAATAATGGGTCAATAGTTGAATATTAGGTCTATGAAAAATGTACGAACACGAACAGTACATGGGTTGATAACACTTAAGTTAGTACATGTAATAATTTAGGACAATCGTCACTGACAGTTTGTCAAAGAAGTATTTTGTGTGAATATCAATATTATGTTCTAAATGTGACCACAAAACAATCTTCCTATTTTCATAGTTTTGAATAAATCTCAATATGATAGAATATTTTTCATCATTTTAACAACAAGACAACCAATTGAATTTCGAAGAAAAGTAGAAAATTTACCCAAATTCCTAGGAACGTTTGGATTCGTTCAGGCGGTAATATTCTTCAAAATTAAACATTTCAATTATTAAAAATCAGATACAAACGTCAAGTAAAATCCTAGTTTATAATAGAAATAACAGTTGCTTGGGTATAAAATGTTTTGTAATTGAGTATACAATAAATAAAAATCATGTATTTTCCTGTTGATGCTGCCTAATTCAAATTCGACACCAAATAACCACCGGAAATCACCGAAGTCTTTGTAAAACCAAACGATTAAGTTGGTCGCCTAAAATTACCGTTCATCTAATTATTCACCTGTGTGTTTCGCTCTTGCTGAGCACTTTTTACAAACACATTCCAACCCACGTCGTCATAAATCACTATGCTATACAGGTGTACGTGTTTACAAATAATATTCGACCTGTATACCTTTTTTAAAATTAATTTATGTTCTAATTCACTTCGTTTAACCGAACATAAAACATTTAACAAATGAACACAACTTTCATATTGGGTGACACAACCTGTTTGTTATTTTTGCGGCTTAACTGTAAGTGTTGGATTTCGACCGCGATTCGTTTTTGTTGTTGTCGAACATTTTCTTTAACAACTGAGCGTGCGCATGCTCAGTAAAGCTTGTCATAAAGTTCACGACAGGAGCATCGGAATAAGGGGCATGGCTTATCTCGATTTATTGTCATCCACACAAAAATTCGAAAACACAACTTTTTACTCCGATATTTTGTCCTTTGCCGTTAGGCAAAGCAGTATTACACTTTCTCACAAGAAAAGTATTATTAATTATTTGTCTATTCCAAGTAACCAAAACGTAGTAAATTTGAAGAATATTACTACTTTAAGTTGCATGAAATAATTAAAATCAATTCAGGCTTTTTAACATCGTAACAGTGGTCTTAATAACAAAATATCATAATTAAATAAAAGAAGATAATATGAAATGACCCTTTTTACTAAATGGATACAATAAAAATAATAAGGAAACTGTTAAAAATTCAAAATGGATCTATGGTGAAACGATGCACACTCCACTGTCTTAAATTTAGAATTGACAAAAACAGGTCGTTAAACAAGTTGATTGGAAAAAAAGAGTTTGCGTAAAACAAAGCCTGCATGGTGTCTCTATAGAAACAACAAGTAACGTCTAAAAATAAACAGTGCAATTATTACAAACATTTCAATGTCAACACAATGTTATTCACTTTCTGATAGAAAACGTATACCTTTGTTTAAATCACAAAGTGTCTCAATTCTTATTTACAAATGACAGGTCTCTGAAGTATTCAGACAGAAATGTTACCTACTTACATTTCGGCTGAATACTGCACTGGATTACAGGACAATAAATACATTTGAATGTTTTATAAGTTATGATGAAACGGAAGGAAGACCGCTACTGGGGATAGAAGTACTACAGATTGGCTGATTTTAATAACATATGTTAATTGGCAATTATATGCAAAAATAACAATAGGTCAATGTCTCGTTTTGAGATATACGCGTTTTAGATTTTGGTGGGAAAAGACTCCATTTAATTATTCATTTAATTTGTGTATTATATTGAAAATTTGATTTTAAGGTTCCAGAAATAGTAGGGAAAGAGCATTACAAGTCATAAAATATTTTGGTAGATGGGTATATAAGATGTACATTTTATGAATACTATCAGAAATCTAGGATTCAATGGGCAAGAAAATTCTAATGTATTAATCAGGGAAATGCCAGAGGAGATACAAAATACCAAATAAATATAACAAAACGAATAGCGATCATCCCTAAGATGACCCGATAGCATCGTTATCGATATTATTATACCTCATCGATGTAACAGTAGCGCTGATTGGCTACAGCGTACCACATGACAGGGAAATTAAAACATCGAATCTCTTTGGGGCGCGCGCTCCAGGGAGAATCGATGTTTTATTTCCCTAGAGCACGTGCATCTCATTAAAGAATCATTGCATTCTGCATACTGTAACAGGCCTAGTTAGTTTTTCGGTTCAATAAACAGTCTGTGACCCTGTAAGCTTGGTGATTCGAAGTTTTATTTACCCTTAACGGCCATATTCCCCCGAGTCGGGCTCCGCCCTAGGGAAAAATGCCCGCTTCGGGTAAATAAAACTTCAAATCACCCCGCTTACAGGGCCATAAAAGAATAGTATTGCATGTAAACAATTAAGCATAGCCACTCATCAAAACAAGAGGCTCGTGGGGTCTTAACGTCCATCTGGGTGGAACAAAACACTGTAATTTCACCTGGTATTTGAAAGTTTTCTAGAAGATTTTGAAAATGTTCCCCTTTTCAATTTCTTATTCGGCCCTTTATGCCGAGCTCTGCCGTTTGCATAAATCCGTTAACCCTTCTATAAAGGATGATTCCAACTAAGATGGTACTATTGTTGTGAAGAAAAAGGAAATCTGAATTGACCCAAACAGATATAAGCTATTTTTGACCACAGGGTTATTCCTTGAACAAAAGTGTTTCAAATCTGCCCACGCTTGGATTTTTTTGAAACTTTGCACCAATGTAACTTCAGGTCTAACTATATATTAAATGGATTTCTTAAACAACACAGGGTGACGTATGTCAAGATAAAGCTCCTTGTAGAACACCTTGTTCATCAATTCAGGGAACCCTTATATGGTCCATGTCAACTGTACACATTGGCTGAATTGCTTTGAAACTACATCTTAAATCATTGTCAATAAAGTAGGCATACTTTTGATACCAAATATGTAAACATTGATATAAATTGTCAGTAGCGCCAGAATTTTTTCCTGATTAATGTATCCAAAATATTGGTGTAAAATAGGCATACCAGGTTATTTCATCTACCAATTAAAAACATTTCTTATGGAGTTGGAACTTCTTAACTTTTTAAAAGCAGGTTATAAGTTTGTTCTTTACTTGTGAAATGTTTTTTGGAAACAATAAAAGATCTTCCTTCTTCACACAGTACAATGCAATAGCCCTAAACGCATATTTTCTTATATTTTTAAAACAGTATAATACATTTAACTGAAACAATATATATATGCTATTATATAATTGTAAAAAAAGCATGAAATAATCACTAAAATACTTATGTTCCCTATTTACCCCCTATATGACGCTACGAATGCCTGTGAACAGAGATTATCTTTACGAATTTGTCCACCTGAATCAACGTTGCATTAACGAGTATGATTGGAATAACATTATGGAAAATACACAATTTTCACACGAGAATAATGTCACAATTTGATCAAACATAGAGAGTTATTTTTGCTGGAAATTAGAAAGTTTATTTACGAAAAACTAGAAGTTTAACTTCAACTTTTATCGAGTGTACCAACAAGGGACATTCTTGTACAATTCATTAGCCATATGCAATGGAATAGCAGGGTACATCGGGGAAATTTAAGCAAAGACAATTCAAGGTCTTTTCTGTGCAGTCGAAAGATAATTCAGATGAAAGACACACAACGTTTGCCACACTGCTTAGCTATACATGTATTTCGATGTAAGTTTATGTCGAGATAGTCACAAACAAAAGAGAAAATATTCCATAAAAAACTGATACATTCAACTCGAAAAGTTCTCTTAATCTTGTATCAGACAAGAGTGACTGGAGTGACAAGTTAGTAATAATCAACAGTCATGAAAATCAATGACAAGAAATAACTGAGATAATAGAAAAAAACCACTTTTTATGTTTTACTGTAATTTATTAGAAACAACATAACAATAGTAAATTAACGAAGAACAATGAATCGTAATTTGAAGATAATCGGAAATGGTAATAACAAGAGTTCGCAAGGACTTGAGACACCCTCTGCTTGACACGTATATGTCGCTTCGTGTGAATACTGCCATATCTGGTGAACAATGGGCGATAACTGTGATCTGGCGAATCATGTCGCCATCACACTGTCTCCGACTTGACTGAAACTTTAACCACGATCTTTCTTCTCAATTATCTGAAACAAATAAAAACAAGAATTAACTACAAAGAACGTGTCAACATTTTAAGACGGTCAGTTCTGTTTTGTTTGTGTTATTCGTAATTAACTGATTTCTATTAGTGAATTTCGAAAGATTGGTTTATACTCAATATTGCGTACAGCATTAGATATCTCTTCCAATGGAATGTAGTAACAGTCAGGAAAAAGGAAACCCATGGTGGTTAAAAAACATTTCGGATAAGATTGTTTGTGGCCTGTGATTTCTTAATTCCAATACTTGAAGCATGCGATTTAGTATAGTTAATCTATATTTTTAATGTGCTCGACATTCAACACGGGACTAAAAGCTATGTAACTAAATTAAGACTACCCACCCACTAACTTTCGTTTAACAAGAAGAACGAAGACTTACCTATAATTAGTTTAGTTTAATAGTACCCTCCTCCAGTAGAACTGCCTACAATGGGTTGGTTGTAGTTAACGCCTGATGAGTAAGATTGTTGGTATTGTGATGGGTAGGCGGACATTCCTGATGAGTAAGATTGTTGGTATTGTGATGGGTAGGCGGACACTCCTCCCATACCATGGTATCCACCGGACATACCGGTAGACTGGTACATTCCCTGGCCGTAAGATGAGGCGTACTGTGCAGGGTAGTGGGATTGGTAGGATGTGGCTACAGGTTGGTAGGTTGAGGCCACGGCGTGGTAGGGTGTGGCTACGGTTTGTACCATTGGGGTTGATTGAATGTATCCTCCACGCTTTTTACACCAGGGTCCAGGTACTGTGAAAATAAAATTCTAAATATTAATCTGATGTATAAAATTGTTTAATGTAACAATCACGACATATTGCTACCCTGTTGGAGCATTGATGATCATAGATTTTCACTTATATGATGGACATGTCAGTTATAATAGAATATCATTTACTTTAGCAGGTATAAACATTCACAAGACCATATACTATAAAAGGTGTCTTTACAAATAATTTGAGTTAACCATGAATGGTATTTATTCATGATGATTTTTAAAATTCCGAAAACTTGTTATTAACATATTTATTAGTATTCTTGATGTAGCATTGTAAAGTACAATCTACCGACCTGGGGCTGGTAATACAACTCCACCTCCTCCGATGACACCTCCTCCGATAACACCTCCTCCAATGACACCTCCTCCGATAACTCCCCCGCCGATAACGTTAGGTCTACCACCAATAATGACGAGTCCATCATCAAAATCATCGAACCTATCATCGAACCTATCATCGAAATCATCGAACAAATCATCGCCGCCGATGATGAACTGGGCGGATGCTGCCGCTACCATTACAATAGCAACGGACAGGATTGTGAAAGCCCTCATGTTGAGATCTGTAATGTGAACGAGAAGACTTAATATACTTACATCGATTCATTTAACAGAGAATAACTTTGTTTATCTATTTATACGATTATGTTTGCACTTTGACATTGGTAGTTATTTTTATAAGGCTTTATTACCATTACATGTATATGTCTTCAATATGAAAAAAAATAGAATAAACAGAACGTCCTTCCTTACCTGGTTTGGTGAATGCTCAAAGCTGAACAGTTACTAAAGATCGAAAACTCTTGCTTTATATAAGTTTGAAGTACGTCATATCATGTAACCGTTATGCCTTCATTTCCAGGAAGTCTCGAAACTCATAGACGTTGAAGATATAACTAGCGAGGACGTAACCATTTGCTATTCGCCCGGGGTGAACGGTTTTGGTAATATATACATATTTTGCCCGTAATGGCAACTTGACAAATTTCATGGGTCACTTCCATTGATTCTAATTACTGTGACATTGTGACATTGTGATTAAGAAAGTGGTCAAAATACATACGATCAACAAACCAAACATGAATAGGGCCAATAGAACAAGATAACCTGATTATCACTGGAAGATGTCACCAATTAGAAAATTATAATTATTTGTAACGCACATTATTCAATTTGTCTGCACGTCTGTTCAGAATTAAAGCACCATAAACATCAACAGATAACAGTTTAATGCTTATATTCTTATCTTTTTTTTCCACAACAAATTCTTCAGAAATTAAAATTGAAATTGCCACCGTAAGTGTATTTATCGGAACAGCTACCTAAATGACTGGTGTAGATACGTTTCCTTAGCAACAAAAAAATCCTTGGGAAAATAAATATAAACGAACTGTGGTTTTATACATATTTAATATGAATCATAAAATTGTCTTTAACATGTAATTTAACAACTTTACAATTAAAACCTAACAGTTTAACATTAAAAAAACGTGAAAGTGTGCGCGGAGGAATGAAAGAAGAACTACGACACGTTTTCAATATTACTACGCCAGAGTTTATGCTGAAATAAACGACAAACAATTTTTATTGTTCATATTGAGGGGTTACATCGTAAATGTACATATTATACAATAAGAATGGTTTTATTCCTGTGCTGTTTTGTGTGAAAAGGGGGAGCTGACGTGACGATGGTTTAACACGGAAAAGTTTCTTCCTAAAATCCACTGAAACCCTCTGTTAGTTGGAATATCATTCTTGAATTCGAGATATAAATAGGGAAGATGTGATTTGTATTAATAGTACAAAATGCTAACATGGTCGTCTATGGAAAATGATTTACGTCTGTGATCTCTACAAAGAATGGGAGCTTCTTGATTTTTCGTATTTATTGTTTTGTTTTTATATCCGAAATCGATTGTTCTAATATCGAATAAATTGTACATGATTTTTAACATGTAATTTTCGTTAACAAACATGTTTATTTATGATATGATTTTTTTTTTTAAATTCTGTTACCCTTCTTAATTGAAAACTTAGTTATGGCGTCAAATATTTTTTTATTAAACATTCATTAGTAAATATATATTTGACGCCATTACTTATAGTACTTGTCTGGTTAATTGACAATGATTAATGCCTGGTACTTTGAGAATTAAGTGTGTCTGCTTCATATAAAATCAATTGTTCTTTGTATATTAAGAATAAAGTATGTCTAGTACATTTAGAATGCAACGTGTCTGGTACATTGAGATAAAGTGCGCCTGATATACGGAGAATTAAATGTGTCTGGCTTATTGGTACAGATGATCATTTAACCAACAAAAGAAAAGAATTTTTACATAAGAGGTAGTATACAAGACCAAATTGTATTAAATTTGAACAAATATTTAACACCAAAAATAGAAAATGTTTAAAAAATGTCTGTAAAATTATCCGTAACATTTCGTTAATTTAACCTGAAGCTCATGTATCGTCACAAAGTTACCAAATTTCAAAAATAATCAAAATTTATAATTCGGGCGAATTAAAAATGACCGACAAGCGTTGATTTTGGACCCCCCACCCCCAATTTTCTTCACATGGGTATTGCTCGAAACAGATATTTAGACAGTGTTGATGTTTTGTGTTTATATTATCGGGCAGATTTCATTCACTAGAGTAGCTGCATTTAGTTGAATTTTCACTCGAATGTTCTCGAATGTGAAACTTCA
>JAUMGZ010162792.1:0-16039 GCA_032359645.1 Pododesmus macrochisma
AAAAGTCCCACAAACAATGTTTTGGAAGATATATTGAAGACTTCCTTAATGATGCAAAAGAAGGGAACATTTTAGTTTTACGTACCATAAGGGCTTTGATGTTTTTAGATGACCCCAGGTCAAAGGTTGACCTTGGATGATTTCACTACTGCATGATGCACCTGTTGTCTGATGTCATAGATTCATCATTGTTTCAACACAGACAAACGGGCAAATCTCATTCGTCAAGTATCCGAATGTTTTTTTCATTACATTTTAAATCAAAACAGACAGTTTTTAAAGTTTATATTTATGATCATATGCTTATACTTTATTATTGTTATTATTATTCATCGCATATACATGTATTAGGAACACTATTAGTACTGACATTATCAACATTTTTGCATTTATTCGATAACATACAGCATAACTTAAGATAATGTGTGTAACACCATTAGTGGAATCAGGAACGTATAAGTACGAATGATGAGTGCATCGTCATACAAAAAACCTAATCGTGTAAACGGTCTGAATTTTTGGGGTGAGGATGTGTCCATCATAACTATCGTGATTTTTACCATCTCTTCCCCCTTTCGTTTGCTTTGCAGCTTTGATTTACCGAGGTCTTGTCTATTCTAAATTCATTTTCTCTCAAGCGTCAATAAATGACAGCTGCTTCGAAGTTATACCTGGAATTCGGGACCAGGGTATCTTACACAGAGTATTGGCTCTTTCCTCTAATTAATTTTATCACTTATCACTTGGGTGATTGCCGTTGCTAGTGACCTAGCACCTAGGGTAACAGTATCCCAGTAGCATTTTGCACCCGAACACTTGTTATACTGAACCTGTCCCAAGGATCCATTGCTGTTTGTGGGGCACGCCGTCATTTATTCCCGATTCATGACGTTCTGCCAGTTGTTTTTGAGGATACAGTTTCACACACACATGCATTCCAAATAGTTGTGTGATGGATATTTTGACTCTTTATTTATTGTACGTCCGTCCGTCCGTCCCTACCTCTGTCTGTCTTTTGATAATACACGTATATAATTCTATATATAATTACAAAGTCACTTTTGCTGATGAGGACTGGGTTGTTCACAACTCGTGTTCAAAGGAATACGTAAACACAAATTCTTTTTTGAACTGCGCGCACATTTGAAATGTTTGGCAAGACATTTTTAGATTATTGTTTGGGTGAGGTTTTTGTCCACCATTCAATCGGCATTTTACCATTCCGTCCCCTCCCCTTCTTTGGCTTCGTAGTTTTGGTTTACCGAAGGTCTTGTCTATTGTAAATTCATTTTCATTAAAACGTCCATAAATGACGGCTGTTTCGAAGCTAGATCTGGAGTTTGGGACGGGGGTTTCTCACACAGAGTATTGTCTCTTTCCTCTTATAAATATTATATTTACACAAAAATAAGACATATGACATATCTTAAGCCAAGGGAACGAACGTTCACACTTTATTCAGATATATAGTCAGACCGAGATTTAATGAGAACTTGCTATAAAAGGCGACATAAGCAAGGACCGAAAAAAGAAAACTATTTCATTCCAGTTATATTGCAAGGCAACGTATGTATTGCGACAATCTAAAGTCATGTGATGTTCAACAGCAGTAAAGATAATCGCTAATTGGAAATTGGATTTCTAATATCACTGAATGAATAAATATTCAGTTAATGTTTGTATACTTCTAAATTAATTCAAATTCATGACTTTGATACGGATCGAAAATGATAAAAACAATTTTACAATATAATACAATTTTTCATTTCGTTTCTGTTAAAGAAAACAAAACATTTTAGATAGTTATCGAAATGTCGAAATAACACTGCTATTTCTTTTCATAATGAAACTATTTAAATTTGTTTTATAATAATAATTTGATGATTCCTTGTGTTAAAATATTGTATTAATATATATATTTAATAATAAATTCCTGCTTTGCATTTATATTGATATCTTAAGTTGTTCAAAATTTGAATGGTATACAATTGATTTCTGGTAGTTAAATAACTTTCAAGTCGACGTTCTCTTCGTGTCGGTGCAACTTATTGCTGACGTCAACGAGTTCGCAATAGGTAACAACTTTTACCATTGGTCTTTAAAACACAGTACTACACAATTGTGGCAACATTTTTGAATAACATGTCAGTTTTGTTTCAGGGAAATTTACTAACCTTAAATATAACTTTATAATGCATTTTATTGAGAGAAAATAGCCGGATGATTAACATCAACAGAACGGAGAACACTGACAAACTAACAATAGTCACATCCAATAATTCAGCACCAGAATAGAATAAAAAAAATTAACGTAACAAAATTTCCGAAGACTAAATATTCTGGCCATGCGGACCGACTTAAGAAGGTCACACAGCAAGAAACCAGGCGATGTGGTTAAACCGGTTATTAAGACCTCATCTTTTCCACTTCCCGCGAAAGTTCTAAAGCAAATAAATACATTTTAAAAGCGAAACTGCTTGTTTGTTTGTTTATATTTTTGCCTAGCCTAACTTCTTGAGTATTTCATTGATATATTGACAAAAAACCAAGGAGAAAAACCAAGCAACAGAACAAACGGCGGCAGGAACGGGAGGTCAAAACAAATACGAATGGTTCTGACTGAAGGATAAACCTATGCAACGGCGTTTCCGCCTGCTCTACTATCCAACGTGACATAGAGATCTTTTTTGTACCAAGGGGTTAAATTCTCTGTTCACGGGCCGCCAGCATAGCGTCACCTCCGAAGGACGTGCCGATCTTTGTCTGAACTCTACCCTTCGACCTGTCGGACCTGAATGAACAATCCAGGAACAAAAGTTCCTGCCATCATCTTCAGGTTATCGGGACACTTAAACCTCTTTACCACGATAGGATACACGTTTCTAGCACAGGGAATACACAATAATGTACATATTCTAAGTATTACATATCCACATTTTCGCAGTAACATTTTCGAACAAACTATATAAAAATGAAATTAAAAAACACGTAGAAAAGAAAAAAGATATAAAAAGATACAAAAAAAGAAATATGTTTATAGAGCTAGTTACAATTACAATGTTATAGTTGTTTCATGCATGGATAACACGTTTATACAGATTAAACACACATAGTTTTGATTTTGGATACAAAACAAAGGGAAATTATTTGGCAAACTCGAAGGATAGATAGCTACACACTATGCATCTTTTAACATAAATAACGATCGTGTTTTAACAAAAGCATTATTCACAACAAATTTGTGTTTTATATAGGAAGTATATAGCCATAATCAGAGAAACATTAAAACCTAAATTTTTAAAAACGGACCAACAAAATTGCATCAAAGAGGTGACTTCAAATCAAACTTTTAGTAAATATTATTACCAAATTAAACGATAATTCAACAAACATGATACTGGATTTTGTTTATTATTTAGGTTTTTCTTTGTATGGTTTAACAGGTTAAGACTATAAGAATGCTTACATAACGTTTTATTTGTAAATGTATGGTAAAGAGAGTTATACTTCTCACAGTAAAGTCTCGTGACTATGTGGCTCTTCTTCGATGCGTATATCCTTTAAACCTGTGGCTATCTTCATTTCACTAGCCACGTCATTTCGTCTGAAAATAAAAAGTTTACACAAAGTAACTTTAAATTCAGAACGAAAATACGGCGAAAACAACAAGCACACCGTACATCCAATCGATGGGTTTCCGCAGGTTATAAAGTTTGCAATATGCATTGCTAGTGAAAACTCGATCATGTAATTGTCATCGCTGAAATCGTTTTTCGATAAATTGTAATAGATGATATTAATGATTGTGGCTGGAAGAGCAATTAACACGAAAGTGATGGACATCGCAAGTACAGTGTTGGTTAGATCGGCAGGTACACCTTTCTGTGTGCTGTGTCGGTCCTTATGACACAAACCACATATGATTAATACGTTGAGCACTATCAGTAGCATTAAGGGTATAAATGTAGAAAACGTAGCATAAAACCAATTCCATATGATATAGTGAAGACTATGGTTCAAGGGTACACACATCCCTTCTACTAACTCGTAGGTCCACATGGCATGGATACTGACCACTGTGAAACTTATGCCTACTAATATAACTGCAATTTTGGCCATGAACACTGTTGAAAAGGTTGTCGCCTTACACTGATGGCACACTGATATGTATCTGTCGAATGTGGTGGCAACCATTATCCAAATCCCCGAATGCATTATGATTCGTGTAACGAATTGCCAAATACGACAACCCCAGTCCGAGAGATTTGTTATTTCTGGAAATTGAGAAACAGATGTTATCCACGAGGTTCCGTACACTACATACAGACTTAGTGTATTTATAATTGAATAAACAGTCAAATAAAAGGATACAGAGTAACCACGAAATCTTTTCCGTTGATATATGACAATACAAATACTATTTCCAACTGTCCCCAAGATAATAATCACAGGTAGTAAGAATTGTTCTTCAAGCATTGTACACTGTTCTAAATACAGGAGCAAATCCGTAATCGAGCCATTAATCCTGGGTTCATCTAACATCTGCTGATGGCTTTCGCATGTCATTATTATATGTACATCGGAAGCTTCCCCAGCCAAGCTTGAGAATCTCGTTCTTTGACACGTCACAGTAATCGTGTTTGTTAGCGCGTGTAACGTGGTTCGCTTTGTTTTCCATGTGCCGGAAGAAACGGCACCAGATCAATGGACTTGTTTTTTTTTTGTCCGTGGTAGCAAAGATTTCTCTCGCTCGACACCAGTGTTCCAGATGAAGCAGACGACGAAGGTGACTATTACAATGAAGTAGCATCTACTTCAGACTCCTGCTTATATTGTATCTTCATTTTAAATGTAATGTTTGTTTAGTCAGCCTTGCTCTCAGTCATATCAACTATACATGTAAGAAGATTGTAAATTAAACACCCACATGCTTCCTCTAAATGTGGTTTGATTATATAAAGAAGGTATGAATTAAGAAAAAAGTTAATAAAATTATAATCATAAAAATTACACAGACATATACTTAAGACATTGGTGGTCAACAGTTACATTTCGTTATGACTTACAATGTTTAGTCAGCTTTACAATTTAGGAAGTAAAATTAAATTTAATGTAAAATAATTAAACCATTTCAAATAAAATAGACCAACTTAATCAGGAGTTTCAGGGAACGTTTACCATATTGCGAGCACCTTATTTTGCTTCAACTTTTTTCTAATAGAAATTCAAGATGTTTTATCTTTTTAGTTAATTATTGTATTTTTGGTTTCTTTTTTGTGTGCGTCACAGGTGTTCCTTTTATTTGCTTATGTCCATGGACTGACGTACGGCTTTTTAATATCGTCTTTGTTTTTCGTGTTTGCCACTTAACAATCTCCAAGAAAGTTCTGGTGTTCTTCCAAAGTCAGGTCAATAATGATTAAAGCGCAGAAGTGTAATACGGACTTACTTCATTGGGACATTAAATATGTAGCGAATATGTTTAATGCACACTGGCATTACATAAAAAAACTGTCATTGCATTGCAGACGAGAAAGATTTAACATTAAACAAAGATTTGTTTGTCATTTTTGGCAAGACAATTTTATATTGTTGAAAGGATGTGTTTTTTTCCAGCATTACCGTCGTGAAGGTTGCCTTACCCCATGGCTGGGTAGCTTTGATTTACCGAGTTCTTGTCTATTCTGAATTCATTTGTTCCGTAGTGTTCATTAATGACGGCTGCTTCAAAGCTAGAAATGGAGTTCAGGATGGGGGTGTCTCACACAGAGTATTGGTTAATTCCTCTTATAAATACCATATTTTTTGGAGGTATGTTTCAGATTGTATTTTTGTATAATTATACAATCTAACAATTTTTAAATATCTTGGGTTATTCAATTCTCCTTATAAATCAGAATGCTATTTGACCTTTCCTATTAAATGAGAAAGACACTTTTCTAGTTTAATTAGTCTTTTTACGGTTTTGCATTTTAAATTGAAAATCATATGATATTGACCGGACGGTGTATGCGTGTTAAAGTATTACTTTAAGTTTAATGCTATCCTACTGTCTGGTTTCAAACCATAACGCCTTATTTAAACATTGATTTGTAACCCCATTAAATGGTGTTATTTTTCACCGAGCTAAGCAGTCCTTCAACTAGAGCAACAAACTTGCACTTGTTCAAACCACTGGGTTCAAAGCTGTCCATTCTCCTATTGATTACCGTCGCACTATACCTCAGCGCCTGTTTGCTCTTGTAAACAATACTCGATTAAATTAGATTAGTACATGGTGTAAAAACGCTCAGATAATCCAAAATGGCACCTCCCGTAAACTCCCAACAGGAAGAGGAAAACTAAAAGGAACACATATTTCCGCAACATTAATACATAAACGTAGATTTCTTTTTCTATATCAATGTATTTTTTGTAAAATAAATGGAATGGAAACTTTCATAAGTGCTATTTTCAAACATGGTTATGGTACATTATGTATATGGTACATGTAAGCCTTTAGAAGAAAACAGGAACACATCAGTGCATTGTCTGGCTTACATGCGTCTATAAGAGGTACGACATTAACGATAAAGGTGTATATATAGGAAATACAAGACTACCTTTTAGAATTTAAAAAGTAGTTCCTGCCTAATCGTTTATTAAGGGTTCGAAAGAGTCGATGAGCCTTTTTCATATTGTCATCCATAACAACATTCACTTTATTTGACTTTTTGCCATATATATTCGATTTACATCGTGAAAGTAATACATGTAGATTATTCACAGAGCCACTGAACTTCTAGATATATGCACGTGGTGCATCTTGTTGAGTACACAGTAATGTTTTTTTGTATAAGCATAAGCAGGTTGTTAGCTTTTTATGAAGGCGTTATAAGTCAACATCTTCTCAACTGAAAAGCTGCTTACAGCTGCATAAGATAGATTAATTATAGTTCAACCTTCAGTCTCTTCAGACACAAAAACAGCCTTTAAATAATACGGATGTACAACATATGATTGATTTGTTAAATAAAGCATGTAATTACAATCTTTAAGTATATCTTGGTAAATGTATCAAAACGCTATTTAAATATAACACAAAATATTAGGTTGTCAGCGCGCGCACTAAATATTGATCATGTACGGTTTAATAACATTGCAAGAAATGTTCATATGAAATGTATTAAATGTAGATCTATACATAAGACTTGTATTGGATTGTGTGCATGTTGTTGTTCTTTCTATGCATATTTCATATTATAATATATACAAGCTAATTAAAATGTACATCTATATTGCAAGTGTATATAAATTGATACAATTATGAAATGCTAAAACAAGATTTTAACAAGCGGGGACAATGTTTACATTCTGAAATTTAGAAATAAAATGAACTTATGCAATTATAAATTTAATTCATGTTCCATATAGATCTTTACAAAATATTTTTGGACATTAACTTCTATTTATAGTATAAATGGTATACAATACAAAAATGCAACCTGAATCATGCCTACAACTCTCGAACCGCTACTGTATTATTTAAACTGCAACCTACTTTTATTATTTCTGTTTATTGTGAACATGCGCTGTATACTCATCTTATCATTATTTGTTGTATTTTATGTTTGTTCCCATGTGTCGTAATACTTAAGGTTAATACAGAACTTAAACTGTAACTTTAATCATACATAATCGATAAACATCGTAAAGAGTAATAGTTCATGCACATAGAATTACAACCGCCTTGTGCATCTTGGTGAATACGCAATACTGCTGTTTGTTTATATTAAATTACCAAAGCAGCTTCTTAGTGTGTAAGTTAAAATTCATTATAGCTCAACGTCCCATACACATAACATTGAAATACAATATAATCTAGAATATATCAAACTCTATTCAAACAGATTAAATAAGCCGACTCAAAAAACAGGATAAATGGAATCAACAGAACGAGAGACATTGACAAACAATCAATACATGCATCAAACAATTAAGCACACGAATGTAAGGACTTAAATTGACGCCACATTAATCCCAAAGACTAGTAATCCATACGGACCGACTTAGGACGGTCACCCAGCAAGAAAAAAGGCGATGTTGTTAAACCGGTTAATGATGCCTCAACCTTCCAACTTTCCGCACGAGACTAGAAGTCTTATTTATAAACATACATACAAACGAAATGAATTTACTACATGTAATTAGAAATCGATGGAAATGCAAAATTATCAACCACTTATTCAATTCAACATACTTACCTAGGTGTAGGTATACTAAACGATTAGTACACTACACTAACCACCATGAATGCAATAAAGAATGCAGCATAACACAAATGTAAAGAATTGCTCCGTAATGACTTGCATGGAATGATCATTCAAAACAAAGCAAGAATGTGTGTTTTATTCTTGATAATAGCAGGACCAAAATGCATTTACTTAAGAATATTTTGTTGTTTTTAGCCCATCTTGACTGAAGGTCCAAGGTGGACTTTTCTCATACAAATCCCGTCCGTCGTCCGTCGTTTGTCCGTCCGTCGTTAATTTTTGCTTTAAACGACACCTCCTCTGAAACTACATCCGTATGGGAAAGGGATTCAATACTGTACAAATGAAGTCACTGGGCGTCTTGTTTATTGGGATTTCATAGAAACTTTTGATCCCTTAACTCTTTTTAAAAATATTTCTTTACTTTTTTGTATAAATAGATTATTAACTCTTTCAGATCAGTACAGTTACATGTATCAAAAAAACTTTCTTGATACTGTGAAATGTTTGTGTTTAATCGGTATGTTCCTTTAAATTGGTTAACAGAAAAGTAGGATAATGTATAGCAGATAGCATAGGGGAACATTATTTGGAAAAGTTTGATATTCAGTGGAAGACATGGAAAAGATTGATTGAGCTCACACATACATGAAATAAACAGTCCAAATTATTAAAAATAATATTAACAATTGCACAAATGTACCTTATTGATTAAACCCTGACAGTTCCTCAAATCTTCTGTATCAACAATGAATCACCATCCTCTCCTCGTTTCCGCTCTGTATTCCTCCTCATTTAAATATTTCTCCTTTACCCTGTCTTCCTCCCTTCTGTTTCCGCGTTTACCTTATCTTGAAGTTACATGTTCATATACTCAATTATGTATTGCCTAATGTATGCATGTCGATGAATAATATTGGACAAAATGAATGTCATGATTACAATGTATCTGTTAACTATAATGTATATCAATGTAATATGTTTAAAGCTTGAAAATAATTTTTTTTTTAAATCTTTTGTTGAATGTATGATGCCATTTTTGTTTTTTATTTCTGTTTGTTCATTGAATTTGTACTAGAGGAAGCGCTATTAACGTGTTAATAACAGTTATACTTTCTGATCGTGTCCTCGTGACCACCTGATTTAGACTAAATCATAACAACTGTTATTATATCGCATTGATGTAACAGTAGCGCGCTGATTGGCTAAAATGTACCACATGAACGTGAAATAAAACATCAAATCTCCCTGAGACGTGCGCTGCCGTCGGATTCCATGTTTTATCAACCTAAAGCACGCACAGCTCATTAAAGAATATGTTCATAGTGTTATATTATTTCAGATATTTTTCGGCATAATAAACAATGTATGGCGCTATAAGTAGGGGGATTTGAAAGTTTATTTACACAAAGAGGTCATTCGTTCTCGCGCGTTACCATGAGATTCGATGATTTATATACCTGGGGCACGAACAGCTCATTTAAGAATCAGTGCATTGTGCATATTGTTTCAGGATTTTTCAATATCATTTAACAAATTATGGTCCTGTAAGCAGGAATATTTGACGATGTATTCCCACTGCATATAGTGCCATAATGTATAGTAATTCCCCGCATTTTTTCAAAATGAAAAATATTACTATTTTGAATACATTTCGCTCAAATTTAAAACAGAAAAACAGGAAAAAACGTTCATCCTGCGCATTTTAAAAGTAACCCCAAGAATAATTCTGGCTAATCGTATATGGTATATGTGAATGTATTGCCTTGAACAATACAATTCATTATTGCATGTATGTACATTGATGACTTATGGTCGTGGATCTCTGATGTTCTGGTGTCACGGGTGGTTTTTTCTCGCTCCTTTGATAATGAAATTGAATTTTTGCAAGTGTCCGCATGGATTACTAGTCTTGATGATTGTTGTAATGTCGATTTAATTAATTTTATTCCGATGCTTTATTGTTGACGCAGCTATTGTTTGTTTGTCAATGTCTCTCGTTCTGTTGATTCCATGTTTACTGTTTTTTCATCCGGGGAACTAACATTTTATAATGGTAACTGTTTGCTTCACTTTAATGGTTTCCGTGATAATCGAACATTGTCATTAGCGACGAAAACATTTTTAGTTTAAAGTGATGAAAAACATTGAATGGTTTTCAGGCGTCAAAAAAAGTTGACATTAGGACATGGAATTCGAATAATTCTTTAGCTATTGACACACTTAATTGGTAAAACGATTGAAATTTACTGTAGTAATATCAAACAATTTAAGTAATTGAATTTGCGGTTTACTTTTGGGACTCGTTAAATTCCTTCTGCTTATATTTTTTGATTTTCTAAATGAAATTAATCATGTGGATAGTGTGGTAAATATTTACATTCCGCTTATTGTTATCACATATACACTATTTGTATCAAGCTATGCTTGGGATTAATTTGCTGGGGTTTTCTTTTGTATGGAGAACAGTTCCACTGAAATCCTATGCGTACACGAGTGAAGCAAATAAACATTGCTTAAACTTTATGGTAAGCGTTTTCTTGCTACACATATGTCACCCGCCTGATATCAATATCTTTTATGTATGTAGGATGTTTTCATGTGTAATTTCAATATGCTTTCCATGTAGATGTACATATATTATATCGGTTAATAAAGTTTTACGTGTTTTGTCTTACATAAACTTTGACCTTTGCAATATTTCTCTTATTTTATTGTCGTCGTTTACATATATGTTTTCATAAATGATATATATTTCAAATACATGATTTTCATCTGATGATAATCGTAATGATATTGACCTTTCCAGATTAAGATCATCATTAAGCAAGCAGACTTTGATTAAACACGTAAATTTAGAAATAATGACGCCTACAGCAGAGGAATTGGCGACAATTGAAAAAAAAACCAACAGATATAAAAAGTAAAGAACTATGACATATGAATCAGAGGAACTGACTATCAATGAAAACGCCAACAAACAGCAAAAGTCAGGATGACTTACACGAATTAGAGAGATTGACTACCAAGGAAAACACCAACACGCATCAAAGTACATTAAAAGCGTATTGATATAGTGATTTGAAGGGAAACTAGTTTTGAATACATATCATCAATATACAATAGCGGTCCTTTTGGAGATGCGATTAATGTTGATGCAGCAGAATATCGATAATGTTGCAGTTATAAATGACAGAACTATGTGTTTGATTTTGATATCTTTAAAGCATTTTGAATTGGCGTTCGAAGGAAAACAATTAAGTTGTTTCAGATGTTAAATGTGAATATGCTCGGGATGTAAATATGCGTATTAAGTGTCAAAGTATAGTTTTGAATGTCACAAGAAACTGTTGGAGTATATGCATAAATTCAGAACGAGGGTGTCTCACGCAGAATAATTACTCTTTCCACTTATTAATATTATTGGAGACATGTTTTAGATTGCATTTTTGTATATTTTCATATCTGAAAGAAAGAAAGAAAACAATGTCTGAATATGCTAACTGAAGACTACAAAAATCAAACTTAAACTAACCATAGTAATTTTTAAAAAGCATTTTTCAACAATCGACGACATTATATCAATTTGATTGACAATCTAGACACATAAACAGTAGAAAGTTGTTGACGAAACAACATGCAAAGTTATCCTTGTATTCTAAGATTGTGTGGAATGCTCAAATATTGGTTTAAATTATTGAATCATATAATTATATACTGAAATGTTCTAAGACTCTCGTATATTGTCTTTCCATCAACTATATTTATTAGTTTTTTTAAATGTATGTCTATACTTAAGACTGCTAGTCTCATCCGGGAAGTGGGTAGAACGAGGCCTTTTAACCACCACCCATCCTATTTTAAGTGTCTTGTACAGTCTCTTTCCTTTTCCTTGGACGTCAGTTCCGAGACGGTTGATTTTATTTGTCTCTTATATTGAACTTGTACCCTCTTCGGTTTACATTTTTAGATCATATTTGTCGTGTCAACATTTATTCTCAACAATTCTCGCCTTTTTAAAGGTTTTTTTACGCATTTTAAATTTTTATAACTTCATCTCCGCTATAGTATACGGTCATGGGTTCTTCCTCATTGTCGTACTATCTCTACTTCTATCCTATCTTGATACGGTGGCTGCTTCTATCGTGCCATGTCACTTTGTTTTTCTCTTTTAGTCTTAGTCACGCTATCAGTGACATATTCTGAAGACGACATGTTTTCTTTTTTAACTATGGAAAGAGTTGTCATATACCGCATTGACAGTTAATACACAATATAAATCGCAATTTGATCTGGCATCACAAAGCCTTTTTGTAAATTTTGACATTTAAGCAACATTTCACGTGTACAAACAAAAAACATGTAACAGTTGTCAGTTCACAATTGTATCTTACCAAATATTTACATACAATAATTAGAATTAATTCCTACAAAAATGTCTTTATCATATCATTGATTGCAAAAACAAATTAAGTAGAAAACAACAAAACGTATGAAAAACCAGCAATATCCCTATCAAGCAATTCAGCGCCGTTATGTACTGACAGTACAACAATCCTCAAGACTAGTAATCTATGCGGACCGACTTAGGACGGGCACCCAACACGAAACCAGACGGTGTTGTTAAACAACCTAATGAGGTGCCAATCTTCCCACATCCCGCATGAAAAACAAAGCAGGGAGGTATGCAAAATATTAATCACAATGAAATTACGAACCAGTTGCATTTTTGTTGGTGTGTCCCTTGTACTAAGCTACAGTTAGTGTCATTTGTAGTATACAAGAAGAAATAGGTTAAATAGAATAAAGTTATTGACTAACAAAATAGCAACGTAAAAAAGTCATCATCAGAATGAACATGCCAACTGCAACGGGAATTTAAAATGACTTCAAACCAACCAAGTGTGAGTTAATGTCGGTACAAAATATTAAAGAACTGTCTCCATTAAACAGATAAATGATTATGAGTTATACGTCTAAGAAAATAGTAATGGAAGTGCAAATGTAGGCTGTTTTGTAAATGTTTTACATGAATGTTATTGTAGAATATGTACAACATTTGCGCTAAACTATAATCAATCATGTAGTGGCCTGCATGGGTGTAAGTTTAGATCGGCATGACTGTCGGTTTAGCTTAACGCGTTTGTTAATTTTACGTGCATCACAATTTTTTCAAGAGAGATATATCAAGCATCAAAGTATATTTTGTCAAAAAGGCCTTGAAAACATAATGAAAAGTAGCATGCAAACATGGAGGCGACCTTTCCATTTTTTATAAAAACTATTAAAATGAAGGAGAAGCGGTGATTTGGATTAATCAATATACATAGAAAATAGTAAAAAGAAAAACCAAGACGATATTCTAGGCCGTAGGTCCATGGACATTGGCAAACAATAAGAAAACGTTTGACGCACACAGAAAAATGAACCAAATATACATGTATTAACTAAAAATGGAAACATCACGAACTTCTATTAAACTAAAAAGCGAAACTAGGCTCGCGATATGGTAAGCGTTTCCTGCTACACATGTGTCGCCCGCAGCGATGCCTCCGTGTAATGGTTCACAAGGACCATTTCCTCATTGCCGTATATGGGTTTACGCTACTTTTTTCTTTTTTTTATTCCAAGGTCATTTAATGTAAATGTATTTTACTAAATAGAATCACAAATATGTTTTGCAATTCAACAACGTTAATTGGGATACTTTGACAATTGGTATGGACTTTCTTGTAGGACTAGCTTTCAGATGTGATTGACTTGTCCTTTACCATTAAAGATTCGACAACGCTTTCATTTGTTTTCCCATCTACATGGACTTATGACTTTTTATTATCGTCATTGTTTTTCGTATATACTACTTTACTTACCATAGTAATATACAAAATACTGTATGTGTCATATTAAGCGAGCGCCCGGTGCGCGTAGTTGGTCATGCGGGCGTACGTTTTTGATTATATACAGAATATATTTTGATGGACTATACCTAAACATAGCAATAAAACATGTATATAAATACACCAGTATTTGAAACAGACTATAGTACAAGAAACGCATTAAAGTTTTCTGAAAACTATCATGTTCATGACATTTTGTCGCACATTACGTTTGCTGGGTGATGGTCAGTGAATGGATTAAAGAATTCAAATTTGTTCAAACAAGGTGAGTGATTGTTTTTTTCCCTTTGAACTGGTAAAAATACGAATAAACTTTTAAATGGAATTTTTTTGGAGGATAGGGTTGGACATGGGGGCGCCATTATAAGGGAGGTAAAAAGGTGGGGTTTTTTAGTAGGGGCTCTTATTAGGGAGGGCGCCCTTAATCGGACAAATACGTTAATGAGTTTTTCAACTCGATGAAAGCTGATTTTCCCCAATGTTAGGTTTGTGTGCTATTTAAGTTTGGTGTAAAAATAGTTTACTTAATTAGTATAACCAGTATAAACAAACTGGTGTTTCGGTACTGAAGAGGTTAAGTGAATAAAATACTAACGACTTCCAACGAGGTCCAATATTTATATATAAAGTATTGCATAAGTACATAAACGTACATCAGCAAAAAAGTTTGTTTTTTTATAATCACAGAAAAGCAACAAAGAATACTGGAGATAGGGCTTCATCTTATTCATGTACAATATAAATATTATCATGATGATACTGCTATATATTTGTTATAAGGAAACATACTTATTCTTACTTAGACTTGTACATGTCTTAGCCATGTTCTATAATTACTCACAAAATTTCTATAATATAATATATTATTCTTTCAATAATATATTTACATAACATATCTACTACATTACTTATACTTTTGAAGGATAACAGAAAAATTATCACAGAAAACTTTATTTTCAAATTTGATCTAGTTATGCTGTACAATGTCATGTTTTTGCCATTGTTGATAAGGGGGACAACTCAAGTTTTACTGGTCACACAATTAATCTTATTATAATGAATCTTGCAGAGAGTGCTACTAGCGAATTTATAGATCCTGTTTTGTAACTAATATTAAAACGATGTTCTTACCCAGAGGGTACTTATCTCACGTGATCGATATGCAATTAATTTACGGACACAACTTGACATAGCGTGACCTATGATAAGATCTACAGAGCGTACGGCAGTTGTTACATAATGGCAGCTGTAGGCTATGATATGAAATGATATATATATATATATATATACATGTCCTATTTACATGTACATAATGTATAAACGAAAATATAATTTCTAAAGGATGAAACAAAACATGGTCATGTGATTTACATACAATTTTATAGTAGTATAAGTGGGTTGTTTGTCAGTTTTGTCCGGGCACTCCGGTTTCGCCTTTAAGACTTTGATGGTTCCTTTTTTATTGTATTTTGCTTCTTTTTCTATCTCCATCCAACGTTTTTCTTTTGTTTGACCATATCCACGGACTTACGACTTTTGAATATCGTCTTATTGTTTCGTATAAACTACTTTCAACAGACAGTACCTTCTCGGACTATTATCCGTTTCAACGAGAGAGATTTTGACATAAATTGTAATTTACATGTATAGCCCTGTAAGTAGGACGATATGAAGGTTTGATTACCCGAAACGGTCATATCCAAATAAGAAAATATAGGTCGTCCTTGAGTAATCAGTTGTTGGCACTAATCTAGTAGACTGAAAAAGAATCTTCGTTCTTAATACAAGTATTTATTACTTACTTTTAATTGTTAATATATATAGGTTCCGCAACGAGTTAGGATGGGATATCGGGTTTTATCTCACTAGAGTTAGTTAATTTTAAGATTT
>JAUMGZ010162803.1:0-16038 GCA_032359645.1 Pododesmus macrochisma
AAAGCTGATAACCTATAATTTCTTGTAGCAGAAAATTTTCTTTTCTAAAAAGCAAAAAGATAACCAAATTTGAAAAAAATTCTATCTAGAATTAATAACCTATATCTTGTTGTTTTATTAAGTAGTTTCGTAAAGGCATAATAAATTTGTGTCTGACGGAATTTTACCTTTATGCCCACAACTTGTGACTATCAGGGCCGTTACTTGGGGTTAGTCAAGCTTTTATTTTTCTGCCGCACACATATATTTGCTGATTTTTGGGAAATTTTGTCATAGAAAAAGGAAAAATTGCAAAATTTCTGGAGGTGGGCAATTGCCTACCCCTACCCACTCGCAGAATACGGCCGTGCCTATCGGATCTTCATTATCCTACACTCGTTTACGAAGATAAATCCTGGCAAACTAAATATCATACGAAGTATCTCAGAATTAAGTCATTTTACTTTTATGTTTGTTTCGTTGATTGTCCAAGGTTAGTTATAACAAAATTGGCAGCTTTGACTAGCCTATTGTGTGCTAGATTTGCAAGTAAGTCAGTTATGTAGTGTCCATATTTAGATCTAGCTTTCTACGGGGATTTGGCAGTGCTATGAAGTGTATTCATTTAATTTGTTAATGTATGTCTATACTTTAGACTTCTTGTCTCATGCGGGACGAAGGTCGAGGCATCATTAACCGGTTTAACCACACCGCCTAGTTTCGTGCTGTGTGACTGTCCCAAGTCGGTCCGCATGGATTACTAGTCTTGAGGATTGTTGTGTCGTCAATTTATTTCCTTTTATTCTGGTGCTGAATTGTTTGATGAGGCTATTGTTGGTTTGCCAATGCTTCTCGTTGTGTTGAAATTTTAGAATTCGCAGAAACAAAAATTGTTTTATGACCCCTTCACTTTACTAGAAGGCATGAATGAATACTTGTCGTTTTGATTCAATTTCCTGTGTTATATTAATCAGCATTGCCTTGAAGGGGGATTCCCAGGTAGTGTTTATATTGACTAGTACTTGCTCCAATGAAGAATGTGTTCCTTGTTTGTAGTCTGTGTATGTTGTATATTGTCTAATTTCACAACTGTGATTGTATTGGATGTTATGTAATAGAAATATAATGTTTTCGTCAGTTTCTCTTGAACATGAAGTGTATGTTTTAATTTCTAAACGTTTATCTAATAATCTGCTAGGGGTCATATTATGTCTGTCCGTATACGTAGTCTTTACACCTTCTGTAACGTTTGTTTTAATCTTTTTTCTGATTCTTGTGCTGACGTTTTTATGCGGATATAGCCGGTTTTGCTATACCCTCTGATCTGTTGGTCATACTTACCTCTGATAAATGAAAACATCAAATTGTTTACGGTTTATATAATTATAGTCTAAATCGGTCATTATTGACAGTTGACCCTTTACCATCATAAGATTAATTATCAATACGTGATTCTATAATGAAACAAATAAAACAGAATAAATTCAATATGTTTTATATTTCCCTTTTTTATTGAATATGTATGTATATATCATTAAAATGCATGTATATATAGATGAATATGCACGCATATATGCTTCGTTAATATGTTAATTGTAATCACATAAAGTGCTGTGAACAAGTATATGTCATAAAACCTCAAACGATAACTAAAAGTTGATATTACACTTGTTAATTGCACCAGTATCTTTAACGAGATTATACAGATTGCACGTGAAATACATGTTTAAATTTATATAAAAAATGGACTTCAAATTTATTTTCTGATATATAATTAGTTACAAAAAAACCACGAAAACGAATAAATTAATTCCTTTTTCTGTAGAAAAGTTGAAGTTGAAACGTTATAGCAAAAATACGTTAAATTGTTGTTTTACATTTACACACATATGGTAATTTGTTTCGTTCATTGTAGTATTAAATGATAATTAAAAGCAAAGAATCGATTGTCTTAATTGGGCATAAGTAGTTCATAAATGCATTACCTTTTTATATGAGATAGTCAAGATATAGTTATACAAACACATACATATATATACATGTACCAGTATATAAATAAGCACAGACAATATTTGACATCACATGGACTATTCTTTTACAAAGATATTATCACAGTCATTAAACAGTATATGTACAATACGCTGCATAATTCATGTAATATAAAGTTTAGCCTATTTAATTTACATCATTAACACAAGTTTTTATTATTGGTAACATTATTTGTATTATTCATTATATGAATTGTTGGAGGTGCGTTTGTGTTGAATTTGCGAGGATTCGCCATTTTCATACATATAAAGGTTGTACACATGTAACTTTATAATCCCATTGAACTGAATAGAAAGATAACTATAGGCTATAACAGGATCAACATAATGTTATCGATTTTAATAACTATCATTGAACACAGCAATAACGGAATCAAAATACTGTTATTGATTATAATAGCATTCACGGAACAAGGGGTATAACAGAAACAAAACTATGTTATAGATTTTAATAACTATTATTGAACACAGAAATAACGGAATAAAAATAGTGTTTTTGATTATAATAGCAGTCACGGAACACGAAATAACATAATCAACATAATGATATTGGTTCAATAGCATTCAAGGAATTCCTTGTAGGAAACTACACCATCCTTGTCCTTATCGGTACGTTTAATCATGCTGACCATATGTGCTCTTAACATATTCACGTTCAGTTCTTTACAAGTCTTTTCAAAGTCCTCAATATCGATAAAACCATCCTTGTTTTTGTCCGACATTTCAAATAGTGCTCGCCAGTCGCTCTCCCTGAAAAAAATTAATCAATATCGAATTATACTTTAATTATTTACACACAAATGCATGTGATTTTAAATAATGAAATTGAAACACGGACATGTATACAAGATTTAAAAAAAAAAAAAAAAAAAACATGTTTACTTATATGATACTATAAAATGCATATGGTTCCTGTTTGTCTTCATTGCCTTCATTTGAAATTCAACTGAAAATTATCTTTAAATTTAATATTCCCTTCACAATAATAATTTACACACGAATGCATGTGATTTTAGATAATGAAATTGAAACACGGTCATGTAAACAAGATTTTAAAAATAATTGTTTACTTAGAGGATACTATAAAATGCATATGGTTCCTGTTTGTCTTCATTGCCTTCATTTAAAATTCAACTGAAAATTTTCTTTACACTTAATATTCCCCGCAAACACCTGATTTGTACAATCATTTGGAGTTGTGATGTTATATTCTGCGATGAGACGACAACAATAGATATCTAATTACAGGATGTAAACAACAATGCATCATATATATAGGTGCAACGAAACGAGCAGTGTATAAGCGTATATGCTAATTTAGGAAATGAATATTTCTGACTTTTGGCCGATCGCTATAAACTTAATAGAGATGTTTGGGATCAGATTTTGTGCAGGGGAGATACTTACGTTTGTAGCCGTGGGTCTCTTTTACAGATCTCCGTCATGAACTCGTACACAGTTAACTCCAAATTGCTGTTTGTGTTCAGGTCGCTGTACATTTTCTGAGAAAACACAACAAACAGAGAATGTAAACCAAAACGAAGTAAACAAAACTTCTTCATGGCGTTTGCTTTTCTTTATTATATCTACATGAACGTGATCAAAAAGTATTTGTACTTATTTATAATTGTAAACAATGAAATGCTTTGTAAAGGCAATTGTTCAATGATTTGTCCCTTCTTTCGCTATTTTTATCTAAACTCCTTAATGAAATGTTCATCTTTGTCTTCATGTATACAACATGCCCTTGTTATTGCTTTCAGTATGGGAACATTCTTGTGCTGCAAGGTTCTAAGATTACACGCACAATATATTCCTATTTAAGTCTTTTTTTATGTATATATATATTACTGATATCTGATTGCGTTATTCTAAGCACGATATCTTCAAATGTCTTTATATCTGATGATAGCAAGTACAGAATCTTCCAATTTAAGAGATTCATCGTTGTTTAAATTAACATATATATATAACGAGGGTAGTAAGACATGGTCAATATATACAACAGATATCGGTATCATTGACGGTTTTTTCCTTTCTTATTTCACGTAACATTAGGGTTTGAACGATATATTGTCTTAACAGTATTCATTACCTATTGACTACACAATCTGTCGCTTGAATAAAAACTGAATTTATCTTGCTTATAGTCTGTTCATGTACATGAATATAGATTGGCCTAATTCAAAATCTCATATTTGCGTCGCTTTAAATGCTTTTAATCTTCGCCTTTTTGTCGGAACTGGTCAGCAGCGGACACAGTGACCGTACTAAAACACAAAGAAACAACTGAAATATATAAATTGTGTATATATATGTGAGTGTTTTATTTTAATGTGATTTTTTTAAAAGTCTTAGGGCTCTCTATGTGTGATGCGACAATATTATACAATGCTACTTTTGACCTTATTATTGACGACAATTCAATTATTTGTTCTAGCGATGTTTGAAATGGATGATTCTACTTAAAACCTTGCAATGGCGACAATTCTATTATTTGTTCTAGCGATGTTTGAAAAAGACGATAACATTCTACTTCTGACCTTGCATTGGCGACACTTCTATTATTTGTTCTAGTGTTGTTTGAAATAGACGATTCTACTTCCAACCTTGCAATGGCGACATACCTAATATTTGTTTTAGCGATGTTTGCATCAGACGATGTTAATGATTAGTGTGTGATTGGTAACAATTCTATAGTTTGTTCAAGCGATGTCTGCATTTGACTATGCTACTACTTATCTTGAAATAAGCGAGAATTCTCTGGGGGTTTTTCTGGAGATGTTTGTATAAGAAGGTGCTACAACTTTGTGAAAGGGGCCAATTCTGTGATTTATTCTATTTATATTATTTATATCTGCTTCCAAGGATTTTATTACTCTTTCTCACAATACCCCAAATTTTTACATTTTCACCAATGGCCGGTTACAGTCTGCTCTAAGAAAAGCATATTTTATAAATCAAGTATACCCATCAGTAATTAGCTAATAGGAAAGCCATATATAAATAAAGTTTCTACCACCAGTTAAACAAGTGTACAACTAAACACATATACAAACCCTACATAATGTTTGGCTACAATTTCACGTGCATTTGTCCATTGGTTTAATACTGATTATAAGAATTGTTGTGATATATACCCCTCACTTGTACACAATCTCGTAAAAATAGGGTTTTTTTGGAAATGAACATACAATTTAATGGAAAAACGAAACTCTATACGTTCAAAAGGCAAATCTGCATACCCAAGAGAATGTTTGTCTAAAAACAAAAATTTTTGACATTCAAAATGCACATCTACATATTCTTAAGAGTAATTGAGTAGGATTTCAGGAAAACTTGTGAGATGGTTAATGAGATGTGCCGATTACAAGATTAGGTCACAGACGGACGGACAGACAGGCGGGCAGAGTGATTACTATAGGGCACTTTGTGATTTCTTTGATCTAATCTGGTGATGTTACAACTTAAGCCTCAGTAACATAGACAATGCGACCGCGATGCTACCTCTTGGCGACTGATTTCTTTTGCGACAGATTGGCGACCGCTGAGATTAGTGCGATCACTGCTGCCTATATGTGGAATTAGGGTATGGTCCCAAATCAATCAGCAATAGGTTTGCAATTTGTCAGTGATTGATCGGTGACCTATTGGCAACTGTTCACAGCAGATACGGCGATAGGCTTACAACTAGTTGAGACCGATCGGAACTAGTAGGCGAATCTTCGTTGACTGCATGGTTGTACTTGAACGGCGATTGGTTGGGAACTAGTTGCCGATCGATCACCGATCAAAACGTAATGCAGGTATCAAATTATTTCTCTGCAAGTTGCCGACTCGTTAATGGTCAATATCAGATAGGTCGCAACTAGGTTTCAAAGACTTAACACCATTGTATAGACGAAACCGATCGCCGCACAACAGAAACCACTTTGCGATCAAAATAACACCGCATGGAGACCTCTAGGAGACCAATGGCACCCCTAAGCCACCTAATCAGTTGCGGCCAATCTTTTGTGCATGCTCATATGCGATCGCTCCAAAACCTTGTAGCAACCTCAGTGAGACTTTCGGAGACCTCTGAAACCTCTCTGTGATTGTCAAAATTTTCGATCACCGAGAGATTGCATCACGGTCGCATTGTCTGTGTGAGTTTTGCTTTACCTTGTAACTGGCCATAAGTCTATTAATTGTTATGAAGATGTTTGCATTATTCGACCACCAACCTAATATATTGGGAAATAATTCTTTGATTGGTTCATGCGATGTTTACGTGAGACAATATTACTACTCACGTTATGTTGTTCGATAATTTGTTCTGACGATAATTAATTTTTCTAATTTTAATATAATAATATATATGATGGGGCTATTCATGTCACGTTGATCATACTGTGTTTGTTGTACTATGTTACACTGTACATTTATGTGATGTCATACACAATACTGTTAATGTTTCATCAATTTAGTAATGTCATTGGTTGGGTGCGAGTGAGGCGGGGATGATATTTCCAGGTCGAAAGAAATACTTGTTTAAAAAAAAGTATTAAACTAAATACGGTACAAATAAATAGCTTTCCAAGTCTGACATATACATGTAACAATAATTTAACTCGTGACTTATGTTATTACAAACATACTAATGGTTATATGGTTTGCTATTAACTTAGAGGATCGGTAAAATTCAAGGGGGTGAGGTGGAAGGCTGAACCTTTTATGGATTTTACTGACTCTCTTGTCTGCGACATATTCCCTTATAAGAAATGTACTGATCCTCTTCAGTGCCCTAGAGGGTCACAATGTGACTTACTCAGAACCAATCATAACTACAGAAACTTGTCAGAGATGCGATAAATGTAGATGTATATGCACAGAGGCAAAACAAAATTGTAAGCTGAAATTGGCTACCAATTAATATCGTCTTGACATCTATAAGCGGGGAAACTCTATGTGAGAGAACCTCATCCATGACTTCTAGCTACAAATCAACCCTCATCAGCGGACGCTCACGAAAAAATGAATTTAGAATAGACAAGAACTTGTAAAATCAAAGCTTAAGAGAGGCCGGAAAGAAACCCCGATGTTACTTTAGGACAAAAACCACAACCCAACAATACTATATCAAAAATTCCTTGCCAAGAATTTAGGTGCACCCGCAATCAAAATAGGCATTTTAACGTTTTTCTCTTTAAATGACACACCTTTTACTTATTCATGAAATATACGACCTAGATAAAATTATAAGTAATTTATTATTTTGTTTAAACGTCTGGGGTCACAAAGACGCAATCAGGGTTAACTAACCAAACAAGAGACCTCTTGAAAATCACTCTCTGATAAGTGTTATAGATAAATTGTTAAATTTAAATTCTTCCCGATTGTTATTAAAATCTTATCTATCGAATATTGAACGTTTTATTACTATTTAGGATTGGGCGTATTCAACAATTGCATTATAAACCGTTATCTTTATACTCATTGACGTACTGCAGGTACTAACTTGTCTGAAATTTAGACTTTCCTATGACCATTTTATTTCTAGTCGTTAAGTTACAATTACTAGTGGGTTTATCTTGCACAATTTTTTCCACTTTGATTCATTCAGATGGATCTATCTTATGCGTTGATGTGCGAATTTTGATTTACTCTATTTCGACTGTGTTGTATTTGACGCAACTTTGAAATATTTATCTTTTTAATCTTAAGTTGCTTTAAAAAAGAGTTTAAATATTGTCATAGTTGGATGGATTGTTTATTTGTTTAATTATGGCTTATCGTCACTTCCAGGGCATTTCACTGATATCGTGACAAAAGATCAAAGCAGAAAAACCAAACGATAGGACAGGAAGAGACGCGGCAATAGGAAAGGGAAATGAAAGTTATAGAGATAGTTCAGTAAGAAGGATGAGCACATGCGACAGCGTTTCCGCCTACTCTTCTATATAACTTTACATGGGGATCTTTAAACGTGCCAGGGGGTTAAAAAGCCCTGTACACGGGACCGCCAGCTTAGCATCCCCTCCGAACTTCAACCTGTCTGACTTGGGTGACCCTACCAGAAACACAGGTTCCCACCAGCATAGCTCTCCGGATCATCGATACAATCAAACCTCCTTACCGCGACAAGGTGTCTAGCACAGGGAATCATATTGGGATGGATGATGAAGTTTTAAACATTTGATATCATGTGTGAATATATTCGAAACTCACCATAGATACCATAGCACCTTATAGTCTTAAAACAAATAAAATTGAATGCGATAGAAGATAAACTCTCCAGATTCTAAGACCAAAAATGATCTACAATTTCCGTTTTTAATTTAGATATACCAGCATGTTAATTATGTCGAATTGGTTTGTGTAAAGCTGACACATTTTACACATGATCTAGAATCATTATATAAATACGTATTTAAAATGCACTAAATGCATTGTCAAACCCCTGCATTAACTTCTTATAATCCAATTAGTTTAAATGATTTCTTAAATGTACCAGATCGTACAGTATAGTAATGTATAGGAGTATTAACGGGTAAGAAGGCTAAGTCAATCCAAATCAAGGATTACCTATTGCAATGCTTATGGTTTCACATATGGTACATGGAAATGTATTAATGAATAAAAATAGTCTAACCTGTTTTAATCGTTATCAACAACAGATGCTTTGTTATGGATTTTGTGAATGTTTTGTTTTGATATCTGTTGGACAATAACTTAATTCATCTGTTATATATATCAACCGAACATTGAATTAAAAACAGATATTGTATACGTTACCAAGAAATCAAATCTTTATTAACCGTATAATGAAATCAAAGAAGTATAATTGATTTTTACTTCTGTTTAAAGATATGTGAATATTATAATCTTGGTTACTCTGTGACAGCTGGGGTAATAGTGCAGTAGGACACTGCCTAATACACGCAACTAAACAAAACCTAATCTTGACCACCGCAGACCAGATCAATACTGGCAGCAATCAGTCAGCCGTTCCTCAACAAAAATTTCAATGTTATCGTGTGAAACACTGATAATAGAATTCAAAAGCTAATACATATACGTCATATAGACAAGCATTTCAAACAAACTACAAATTCCGATTTACCCAAAATGATATAAGGACGAAGAGAATATAAACTGTAGTGTAGAAAAAGCGAAAACGAGATTACTTAGCAAAACAGTGAATGCATAAGTAAGTCAATTCAAATTGTTAATTTTTCTAACTTTAAATTTGAATACAAACTACCAGTCGTTTTAAATCTGCAGGTATGCTCATGATATTATGAATATAACTTCATTCTTATTATACTTATTTGAGGGTAGTCCTTTTAAATTGTAAGTAAAGTATAATGTTTGTTTTGAATTGTAAATGCGAACGTGTCGCCTACAAAATGTAGAGAATACGATAACTATGCACCAATAGGTAAACTTATCGAAGCTATTCACCATTCAATAACAAAAACCTATATGAGAAGACAAACATAAATAATTAAAAGTCACGGTCGAGGATATAAATGTGTACTACCTACCATCCGATATCAATGTGCAAGTTATTGATTGTAAGTGTAATGCGTGTGTGTGTAAGCGTTGATATACACGTGTATGGACATGTGTCATGTACACGATATATACAAAAATACTAATAAAAGCTAAGAAATTTTCAATAATAAATATATATAATGATAATGAATATAATACGTACTGCAATTTGACACGTTGAGCCACGGAACCCTCTTGCTATTAGGGCATGTCGAAAGTCACTAACAGAAAGGAATCCACGTTTCTGACTGTCAGCTGATTTGAAGAATTTATAAAATGTCCATTTTTGAATATCACTAACTCCATTAAACGTTTTTAAATATTCTACTTCTTCTGTGCTAGACAAAGGCCATTCAAGCTCTGTATACGGCCCTAGAGGCGAGTCTGTTGCTTCATCATTACCACTTTCTGTGTGTCCGTTTGCCATTTTCTCACCAGGAACCGTTTTGTTGTCATTGATAAGTTCCTTTTCCTGCGTCTCTGTTGAGTTTTCACTGTCGGTCTTCATCCTCCTCTTCTTCCTCCTCGGTCTGCCGGCGATTGATATCTGACAGGTATATCTCTGCATTTTATGATGCTATCCGTATTTATAGTGCCTCCAATTCCCTTCCTAGTAAAACTCAAGTGTCTAGCTGTCACGTGACGTGTAACAGTTAGTTAAAGGTATTTACTATAGCTTGAAAAGATCTTGTAATTTTATGAGAGAATTTAAATGTTTCAGACTGTGTAGATAATTCCTTTGTAAACATGGACATAGTTTGCACACGTAGGTAAAACTATAATAAAGAGCCTTAAGGTCGATCTACTATTTTTAAAGGGTCAACCAGAATCAAAGAGTATGAAATTAACGGTGTATTATACAACACAACAAAGGAAACAATGTCATTACTTACACTATAAATGTGTACCACACAAAGTTAAGCTTAGATGAATAAAAAAAACATACATATACAAATTGTTGACACGTAGAAATTAGTTCGCTATGATAAACGTACGTGTAATGTTGATAAACCATGGGATCAATATTAAATTTTAAAATAATATCATTTGTGTAATCAAATTTCTTTAACAATTATATATTCATTCATTTTCAGCAAGTAAGATAATTAGTAATTTATCCTTTTGATCAATAACTACAGGTAATAACATAAAAATACTAATGAGGTTTGCTTTTATGTGACCGTTAATTGTCAAGTTATGGTACTAGACGTTGACCGAATGGTATTTTGTCCTTTTATACTACATACTTAAATAATGTTTTCGTTTACAAAAACTCAAAATAGCACTGTTTTTAATTCATTCACTTTTAAATTATTTATTGACATAAAGATTGCGAGACGCTATTCAAAAGTCATAAGTCCATCGACTTAATAAAACCAAAGGAAGATGAGGGACTCGATCTAACAAAAATACAATAAAAAGAATAGAGGATGAACAAAACCAAGGCTATTGACTAGCGAAAAACAGTCTCATCAAAAAGTCTCAATCGAAAAGAGCATGAAACGGGACTGAAAAATGACGAAAACCCAACACAATGATTTGGAGGACATCACTCATGATCCAAAGCAAAGTTTCGAATCGAGGGGGAAATATATTTAGAATAGACAAGACCAAAAATAGTAAATTGAAAACCAAGACGATATTCTAAGGCCGTAAGTCCATGCATATCGGCAAACAAAACGAAAACGTTGGACGCACACGGAAAAATGAACTAAATATATATTTATGAACTAAAAATGGAAACATCACGAACTTCTATTAAAAAACTAGAAGCGACACCAGTTGATCGCTATATGGTAAGCGTTTCCTGCTACAGAAAGGCAAAGCATTAAGTTAATTGTATATCATCAATACATAGCTTCATGATATATTACTGTACCAGATGTTATACGCATTATTACTGTATTAACAATAAATTTGCCATATATGTGTTTTAAATACCAAAACATCAAATATTGGTATAACGACTGCCTAAGCTAAATCTTTGCCACTAATGATCTCCTCTGTACTGTTTTATAATTACATTCATTCTTAGTAAACGCGTTATGTTCTTTTTCATAAAAATAAAACATTGATATTTCTTTGCAAATAATTTGAATAACTATGTAATAGTATCCATAATGGGACTTGGAAAGAGTTTACATAGGTAATGCCTGCTGCCATACTTCATTTATTTACTTACTTTACTTAATGTATGCATGCCTATATTTATCAACTCGTTGTTGTTATAACATATTTTGAAATTAAGTGAAATGCGATGTAAGACTTCCCACTCACTTTAACAAATCGTTTCAAAGTGTGTAAACTTTACATATCTCCCCCTTTAAGTCAATGCATTGATAGCTCTCTTTACGTTTGGTACGGAGTATATGTCATATAGGTCTTTTAATTTGTGTACTGTTATTATTTATATCTATTAATTGTGTACATCTATCCTGGAGTTTTATCAGACATTTTTTAAAATGTACATTTATCAGATAATTGTTTCACGAATCATTCACATTGAGACGAAACTGATATTATTTGTATTTTTAAAGATTTGCTTTCTCGATGTCGTTAAAAACATATACATTTTTCACGCATTTTAATTATATTATGTTTACGACAGGTGTTCTATAAACATGCAGATATTGAAGATATGGATAGACGACGAAGTCGCTCCAAACACTGGTTTTCGCATGAAGTACATATCATGTTTTCTTTGAATATGTATACTTCATAAGTAGCTTTCAGCAATTACACAATGCACATGTTATTGTTTATTATATATTTTCATTATATAATAAAACAATTATGTCCTTTTGATTTTGGTAGAGATTCGTTGCTTTATCTGCGACATCGGATTTCAACCTCCGTCGACATTTCTTCTTAGTTCAATACAACCATGTATTTACCAAATTAAAAGACTATAATCATAATATCAATAGTATATCTTCTAAAATGAAGTTGTACATGAATCAATTCAACAAAAATAGTAAATCGAAAAAAGGACGATATTCTAAGGCCGTAAGCCCATGGACATTGGCAAACAATAAGAAAACGTTGGACGCACACAGAAAAATGAACAAAATATATATTTATTAACTAAAAATGGAAACATCATAACTTCTATTTAAAAACTAGAAGCGAAAGCAGGTGTTCGCGATATCAAAACGATGTTTTAAAAATATAAACAAAATATGACATTTGCATTATGTATATATAAGTATAGTATGTTTTGAGATTATACTTATAGATTCGCATACTTTCACATTTGACTTCTATAAATGTACAAGTATGTGATTTATACTGTTGACATAAGTATTTATACAACTCGATAGTACGATGATATTGTGTGTATATCACTTGATCTGTAAACAGTACAAATCTTGTAAGTTGATAGGTTGGTTTTAAGGCGTACATACATAATATACAGTGATTTAAAGTCATATAGCTGACTTGAAGATAAAGAATTGTTAATTAAATCGTTGAGCATAATTATATGAGCAAATATATTCTCATTCAAATAATAGATTGCCATACGCCATACACGTGGTAGTTGGCTTTGGCAGATAAGCATTAAGGAGACAGGAACACGTCAGTGCATTTAACAAAGGTGCCAAAAGTCGCAGAGTTTGTGTTTTATTATTGAAACGCTCTATGGAGATTTTTGCTATGTAACTCGGAGATACAACGATGAATACACACTTATGAAAAAGTCGCAGCATGGAGTATGAAAGATAACACGAATTCTATTTGATTAATGAATTTCGGTGTAAGATTATCATTGATTTTCAAGTGTGGGGTATGTACAACTTAACGAATATATTACATCAAAAGTGCTATGGCCTTGTTTTATTGCACCATAATCGATGGACTATATGTTTAAAGGTATAAACTTCAGCACCAAATCGTACATGTTTTCTTACTTTCATTTCTTTGTAAGCATTGTCAATGTACATGTATCAAATCTTTTTAAGAAAGATAGATCTGAAGTAGGTCCTCCAATTTAATGGAACACTGGAGATCTCTGACAAGGAAGAGCTGAATACTGAACATGTCTACAAGTGCAAACAATGTTTTTCCTTGAATTTCGATAATTAAAGTAAATGCAGATTTCTTTTGCACAGTTTGTTTCAAACGGCTTATTTCATCCACCTCTCTACAGGGACTTAGTACAAATGCAAAAAATGCAACCTGAAAAATGAGAAGGATTATTTCTTCAGTGGTTTTTTCTAATATTTGTATAAGAATTGTCCGCCGATTTCTCCATCATAAATGTGAGGCAAACATTGTGATTTTTATGTTAAGTCTGTTTTTTTTCTTCAAATATCTGGATAATTAAGGTTTAAACCCCCACCTCCACGAGTTAATTGGGAAGATTGTGATCCTTAAACCGGTTTAAACATTGCATTTTGTTCGTTGAATAACGTCCAAAGTCGTTCCGTAGTAGTGACTGGCCTAGGATATTTATGTGATGTAGTCTTATCTATTTTTTGCTATTTGATGTTTGTTAGCCTTTTTGTTGGTCGTCATTCCCTATGATTCAGTTGTTGTTTCTCAGTCTATTTATTGCTAGTATGCCTCGGTTTCTGATATTTATAATATGGATATGTATATATATAAGTCTCAGTTTGCAACTTTGCATGTTTGCAACTTTGCATCAGAGATCTTCGACATTGTTTCCGTATAATATTCAGCACAGAGTTTTAACCTTAAACAGTATCAAATAAAGAAATTGTACAAAATGATCCTTGTGTATAAAAGTCAATTTCTAGTATTTTTGTGCATCAATGGTCAAATGTATAAGGTATTTGGTAAAATAACGTTATGCTTATGTTGTTATGGTTCTTATTTCAGGAAGATAATTCTGAAACTGAATATGGCAATGGACATCTAAACCAATTTAGAAATGAATATTCTTAAGAAATAAACTCGACACACGTATACGTAATTCAATACCTGATTTAGATAATAGAAGCACACAAATCAATGCACAATGCTTTTGATGAACGATTCGTTGAGGATAAACAATAAATAAACATTGATATTGAAACAAGGAGGTTTAACACTTGACAAAAAACCAAAGAAAAGAGATGGCAGACCCGAATATACAGGGAGGTTTTTTGCGCGAATTTTCAGCAAAGCACACCACGGACCAAAACCCTGTAAAGATAACTCGTATGCTCGCCTTATCGGATGATCGAGTAATCGCTCTGGATTACGGAAATAAATCTATTAAGCTTTTCAGTTCAGACTATGAATTTATCAACTCGTTTGTTCTGGCAATACCTCCCCAGGGTATGACGTATGTAGAAACTGATCGAATAGCCGTCGCATTTGTGAGCAATATTTCGTTTTACAAGATTACCAAAAATGATATATTGCTTCTGCAGGAAGATATTGAGATTCCGGACAGGTTTTTAAACGATATAGTTCATATAGGAGATGATGAATTCATAATAAGCTGTGAAAACAGGGAAAGAAACGAAACATTCTTCATTGAAAAAATTTCTTCCCAGGGAACCAGAAAAATGTTGCTGAAAGAGAAGGAAAAGCTAACGATCAATTCATTTCTACATCTGCATCTAGAAAATCTTGTGATTATAGGACGGAGGAATTCGTTAAAATGTTTCAATGTTAGTGGTACACCTAGATGGGAAGTGAAGATATCGGCCATAAGAGGCATGATGTCTTATGACAGTGTCATTCTTGCTGTTAGCTATATGGATAACGCAGTGTACCAGGTGTCTAGATCCGGGCAGTTGAAAACTGCTCCAGTCATCCAACGGGTTAATAACCCGGGGATGATCTGCCTGCAGAAGTCAAAAAAGAAAATTCTAATTGCGGAAACAAACTCGGACATTATATACGTGTTTTTGATCACGGAACCTTATTCAATACCTACCTAACTTTTTGGAAAACGTATATATTTTACAGGAGCTTTAAGTAATATAACAGAACTTTCAAGACTTTTAAGAATATTTTTCAAAAGGTTTCGGAGCTTCAGTTGAGGAATATAATATGTAGGAGCTGTACTTAGAAAACAGCACTACTTCCAAAAAGTTTTCAATAAGATTTTTAAGAAGTAGTTTTAATTTCCTAGGATATGATACGTAGTAGAATCTTTATAATATATATTATGTTTGCACAAAGCTACAGCAAAGTCAATAAAGTATAAACAAATCATATAATCTTGGACTGTTGTATATCAATTTGAAAGATGAATAATCAAGAAATAGAGGATCTGTAATGAGCTTCCATTTTATATGAGATTTATGAAACGAGTCATGAATATTTTTTTTAATTTTAGTGAGCCTTGGCGAGATAAAATAAAAATTCATGACGAGTTTCATAAATCTCAAATGAAATGGTAACGAATTTCAGATTCTTTTTATCATATGACTCAAATTAATAGCATTCTTTTTGATTTTATCATAAAAATGCTTTAAAATGCGTGAAAATTAGCACTGAAATGCCTTCCCGTAACAAT